>WNWK01005889.1:0-113525 GCA_009830355.1 Cherax destructor
CTTATGGAACAAGCCCAAACTTATGGAACAAGACACAACTTATGGAACAAGACACAACTTAGGGAACAAGACACAACTTATGGAACAAGACAAAACATGGAACAAGACACAACTATGGAACAAGACACAACTTATGGAACAAGGCACAACTTATGGAACAAGACACAACTTATGGAACAAGACACAACTTATGGAACAAGACACAACTTATGGAACAAGACTACAATTTTATGGAACAAGACAACTTATGGAACAAGACACAACTTATGGAACAAGACACAACATGGAACAAGACACAACTTATGGAACAAGACACAACTTATGGAACAAGACACAACTTATGGAACAAGACAACTTATGGAACAAGACACAACTTATGTAACAAGGCACAACTTATGGAACAAGACACAACTTATGGAACAAGACACAACTTATGGAACAAGACATACAAGTTATGGAACAAGACAACTTATGGAACAAGACACAACTTATGGAACAAGACACAACTTATGGAACAAGACACAACTTATGGAACAAGACACAACTTATGGAACAAGACACAACTTATGGAACAAGACAACTTATGGAACAAGACACAACTTATGTAACAAGGCACAACTTATGGAACAAGACACAACTTATGGAACAAGACACAACTTATGGAACAAGCCACAACTTATGGAACAAGACACAACTTATGGAACAAGACACAACTTATGGAACAAGACACAACTTATGGAACAAGACACAACTTATGGAACAATACATACAACTTATGGAACAAGACACAACTTATGGAATAAGACACAACTTATGGAACAAGACACAACTTATGGAACAAGACACAACTTATGGAACAAGACACAACTTATGGAATAAGACAACTTATGGAACAAGACACAACTTATGGAACAAGACAACTTATGGAACAAGACACAACTTATGGAACAAGACACAACTTATGGAATAAGACACAACTTATGGAACAAGACACAACTTATGGAACAAGACACAACTTATGGAATAAGACAACTTATGGAACAAGACACAACTTATGGAACAAGACACAACTTATGGAACAAGACACAACTTATGAAACAAGACACAACTTATGGAACAAGACACAACTTATGGAACAAGACACAACTTATGGAACAAGACACAACTTATGGAACAAGACACAACTTATGGAACAAGACACAACTTATGGAACAAGACAACTTATGGAACAAGACAACTTATGGAACAAGACACAACTTATGGAACAAGACACAACTTATGGAACAAGACACAACTTATGGAACAAGACACAACTTATGGAACAAGACACAACTTATGGAACAAGACACAACTTATGGAACAAGGCACAACTTATGGAACAAGACACAACTTATGGAACAAGACACAACTTATGGAACAAGACACAACTTATGGAACAACACAACTTATGGAACAAGACACAACTTATGGAACAAGACACAACTTATGGAACAAGACACAACTTATGGAACAAGACACAACTTATGGAACAAGACACAACTTATGGAACAAGACTGCTCTTCACAATTGCCTTTTTATTTTCTTCTCAGATTTTTTTTATTATCTTTGATTACATCCTGTAGCATCGATACTTATGTCTCTCAAACAATATTATTATTATTACTGTAATTATTATCATTGTTGTAATTATTATTATACGTATTTGTTACTATTATTATTGTAATCATTATTTTTAATTTTATTATTATAATTATTTTATTATTGCAATTATTATTATTTATGTTTCTTTAATTATTATTATTAATGCTTATTCCGGCAGCCTCGTGTTAAATCATTCAATTCATAAAAATTTTTTCCTCATTTCCAGCATTTATAGTTCTTGGAACATTTAACTTTTATTTCTTATCTATCGAGAACATTTTTATCAGCTTCGTCTGTATAAAAATTAGTTTTAATCCTCTGTAGTAAACTTTCGTCACCTGATTTATTGCAGTTTTTTTTCCTATAGTTCCCGTTCTAAATTATTATTTATTGCATTGGTCTTGATTTTTGCAGTTACCCTTAAAATATAGGAAAAATACTTTTTTTTTAGTTTCCTTTAAAATATTGTTGTATATTTTTTTCTCAGACTAAAAGCTGACTTTCCCTCTCACTGACCTTTCACTTTCTCTTCACTCTCACTTTTTCCATTAAACTCTCACTTTCTCTCACTTGACCTTTCACTTTCTCTCACTAACTTTTACTTTCACTTTTCTCATTAATCTTTCACTTTTTCTCAATAAACTCTCACTTTTCCTCAATAAATTCTCACACTTTCTCGCACTAAACTCACTTTTTCTCAATAAACTTTACTTTCTCTCGCTAAACATTCACTTTCTCTCACTAAACCCTAACTCTCTCCCTAATCTCACTTTCCTTCACAAAATATGAGGTGCACAAAACTAGCCCCTTCGTAGGCAAAATCCAAAGTCGTCCCTCCCTCCTGGTATGTATTCCTCCTGATGTATCTGTCAGGTGTGTATCTATCCTGGTGTATATCCCTCAGGTATGTATCCCTCTTGGTGTGTATCCCTCCTGGTGTGTATCCCTTCAGGTATGTATCCCTCCTGGTGTGTATCCCTTCCGGTGTGTATCTCTCAGGTTGTGTTTCCCTTCGGTGTGTATCCCTTCAGGTGTGTATCCCTCCGGTTGTGTATCCCTCCGGGTGTGTATCCCTCCTGTTGTACTCACCTATTTGTGGTTGCAGGGGTCGAGTCATAGCTCCTGGCCCCGCCTCTTCACTGATTGCTACTAGGTCATCTCTCTCTCCCTGCTCCATGAGCTTTATCAAACCTCGTCTTAAAACTATGTATGGTTCCTGCCTCCACTACGTCACTTTCTAGGCTATTCCACTTCCTGACAACTCTATGACTGAAGAAATACTTCCTAACATCCATTTGACTCATAGGAGTCTTCAACTTCCAATTGTGACCCCTTGTTTCTGTGTCCCCTCTCTGGAACATCTTGTCTCTGTCCACCTTATCTATTCCTCGCAGTATTTTATATGTCGTTATCATGTCTCCCCTAACCCTCCTGTCCTCTAGTGTCGTCAGGCCGATTTCCCTTAACCTATCTTCCTATGACAATCCCTTAGCTCTGGGACTAATCTTGTTGCAAACCTTGCACTTTCTCTAATTTCTTGACGTGATTGACCAGGTGTGGGTTCCAAACTGGTGCTGCATACTCCAGTATGGGCCTGACGTATATGGTGTACAGAGTCTTGAACGATTCCTTAGTGAGGTATTGGAACGCTATTCTTAGGTTTGCCAGCCGCCCATATGCTGCAGCAGTTATCTGATTGATGTGTGCCTCAGGAGATGTGCTCGGTGTTATACTCACCCCAAGATCTTTTTCCTTGAGTGAGGTTTGCAGTCTTTGGCCACCTAGACTATAATCTGTCTGCGGTCTTCTTTGTCCTTCCCCGATCTTAATGACTTTACATTTGGCAGGGTTAAATTCAAGGAGCCAGTTACTGGACCAGGCTTGTAGCCTGTCCAGGTCTCTTTGTAGTCCTACCTGATCCTCGACTGATTTAATTCTTCTCATTAACTTCACATCATCTGCAAACAGGGACACTTCTGAGTCTATCCTTTCCGTTATGTCATTCACATATACCAAAAACAGTACAGGTCCTAGGACTGACCCTTGTGGAACCCCACTCGTCACAGGTGCCCACTCTGACACCTCGTCACGTACCATGACTCGTTGTTGCCTCCCTGTCAGATATTCTCTGATCCATTGCAGTGCCTTTCCTGTTACGTGTGCCTGATCCTCTAGCTTTTGCATTAACCTCTTGTGAGGAACTGTGTCGAACGCCTCATTGCAGTCCAAGAAAATGCAGTCTATCCACCCCTCTCTCTAGTGTCTTACTTCTGTTAACTTGTCATAAAACTCCAGTAGGTTTGTGACACAGGAATTTCCTTCCCTGAAACCGTGCTGGTTGTCGTTTATAAAATTGTGTCTTTCTAGGTGCTCCACCACTCTCCTCCTGATGATCTTCTCCATGACTTTGCATACTATACACGTCAGTGACACAGGTTTGTAGTTTAATGCCTCGTGTCTGTCTCCTTTCTTAAAAATTGGGACTACATTTGCCATCTTCCACGCCTCAGGTAGTTGCCCAGTTTCAATGGATGTGTGGAAGATTTTTGTTAGTGGCACACACAACATCTCTGCTCCCTCTCTAAGGACCCATGGAGAAATGTTGTCCGGTCCCACCGCTTTTGAGGTATCGAGTTCACATAGCAGCTTCTTCACCTCCTCCTCGGTTGTGTGTATTTCATCCAGCACTTGTTGGTATACCTCCCTATTCTGAATTCCTGGAGTCCTTCCTGTCTCCTGTGTAAATACTTCTTTAAATCTCATGTTGAGCTCCTCACATACCTCTTGGTCGTTTCTTGTGAACTCCCCACCTTCCTTCCTCAGCCTGATTACCTGGTCCTTGACTGTTGTTTTCCTCCTGATGTGGCTATACAACAGCTTTGGGTCAGACTTGACTTTTGATGCTATATCATTTTCGTATTGTCGCTGAGCCTCCCTTCTTACCTGTGCATATTCGTTTCTGGCTCTTCGGCTAATCTCTTTATTTTCCTGGGTCCTTTGTCTTCTGTACTTTTTCCATTCTCTATTACACTTAGTTTTTGCCTCCCTACACCTCTGGGTGAACCAAGGTCTCGTTCTGGTCTTCCCATTACTTCTGTTTCCTTGGGGACAAACCTCTCCTCTGCCTCTTTGCATTTGGTTGTCACATATTCCATCATTTCTTTTACTGGTTTTCCTGCCAATTCTCTCCCACTGAACGTCTTGTAGGAAGTTCCTCATGCCTGTGTAGTCTCCCCTTTTGTAGTTTCGTTTCTCCCTTCCTATTCCTGCTCCCTCTCCACTTGTAGCTCAACTCTATAATCAAACAGAACTAAATTATCACTAGCTCCAAGTTGCCTTTCATACGTGATATCCTCGATGTCCGAACTACTCAAGGTGAATACTAGGTCCAGTCTTGCTGGATCATCTTCACCTCTCTCTATGGTAGTGTCTCTAACATGTTGATGCATGAGGTTTTCTAGTACCACATCCATCATCTTGGCTCTCCATGATTCAGGACCCCGTGGGGCTCCAGGTTTTTTCCCAAACAATCTCTTTGTGATTGAAATCACCCATAACTAGTAACTTTGCTCTCCCATGTGGGCTCTTCTGGCTACCTCGGCTAGTGTGTATATTCTTCTCTTGGCCTCCTGCAGTTCTGTGGCGGGTTGTACATTACAGCAATTACCACCTTATGGCCCTCAGACTGAAATGTTCCTACTATGTAGTCCCTTTCGCCCATTCCATTCATTACTTCCTTCCTTCGGGTGTGTGTCCCTCCGGGTGTGTATCCCTTCAGGTGTGTATCCCTCCAGGTGTGTGTCCGTTACGATAATATTCACCCAAGTATTTCCAAGAAAATGAGATTAATATTAATAATAATAATAATAATAATAATAATCCCTCGGGGTATCAAGCAACTGGAAATTGGGAATGCGATCATGTTGGATTCGAGGAAGGGGAGAGTAGCTCCAGTTCACAGGATGAAGAGCCGTCCTTCAAGGTCACCTCTCCACTCTTCAAAGAGGAACGTAGAGAGAAATAAATCTAGCTTGGCAGCTGTGTCATCGATCGTGGTGACCTTGTCTGGCAGGCAGGCAGGTAGGGTGGGAGGTGACATAGAGGGAGGGAGGCAGGGAGGAGGTGACATAGAGGGAGGGAGGCAGGGAGGTGATATAGAGGGAGGGAGGGAGACAGGGTAGTTAGCAGGGAGAGAGAGGGAGGAGGAGAAAGAGGGAAAAGGCAGGGAGTGAACTGGGAGGGAGCATTGAGGTATGGAGGGAAGGAGAGAATTAGGGAGGAAGGGAGGAGAGAGAGAGAGAGCGGTATGGAGGCTGAGTGTGGCACACTGCTGGGACATGTTGCTAGGTACGGTGGAGTCAGGTCTGGTAGCTGGCAACACTGCCTTCTCCTTACACACATACGCACTCACTCCTCTTCCTCTTCTTATTGTTTTTCTTGCTATTATCATTATTATTATTGTTGTTGTTGTTGTTGCTGATATTATTATTATTATTATTTATTTATTTACTTATTTATTTATTTACTTATTTATTTATTGTTTTCCACTAACATATCTCCATATTTACATACTTTTCATGTTTTTGCTCACTTTTAATCTCTCTTCTTTTTTCTCTTTCTCAGGAGGATGAAATGGGATAATAAGAGAAATATTTTAAGTGGGTAAGAGGTAGGTGAGTGAAAAAGATGAGTGATGGGGGAGGTGGAGTGAGGGTGAGTGGGTGAGTGAGGGAGAGGTGGAGGAGTGAGGGTGAGGTGGGTGAGTGAGGGAGAGGTGGAGGAGTGAGGGTGAGGTGGGTGAGTGAGGGAGAGGTGGAGGAGTGAGGGTGAGGTGGGTGAGTGAGGGAGAGGTGGAGGAGTGAGGGTGAGTGAGGGAGAGGTGGAGGAGTGAGGGTGAGGTGGGTGAGTGAGGGAGAGGTGGAGTGAGGGTGATGTGGGTGAGTGAGGGTGATGTGGGCGAGTGAGGGAGAGGTGGAGTGAGGGTGATGTGGGCGAGTGAGGGAGAGGGAGGAAAATCGAAGCAGAATCCATGAGTACTGTGGAGACGGTTAAACAGACCAGCAGGAACAAGTCAAGGACCTGTGTGTAATCATGACAGCTGACCTAACATTGAGAGAACACATTAAAGTAAATGCCAGGGCCCAGGAGCTACAATTCACGCATCTGAAATAATAATGTCATCGCTTAAAAATGTGAAGAGACAGAGAAGGGAAATTTGAGGAACACAGAGGATAGGGAGATAACTAGATCGCTGGTAGACACTTGCCAACCATACGTCAAGGAGATCTTCGCCGGCCATGACGACCACAGATTTACTTGAGGGCGAGCAAGAAAGGATGAGAGAGGAAGGACAGTGATAGTGGAATGGCGAGAGTGAGGGTGAGTGTTGGAGAGGGATGATGAACATGGCAGGGAGCAGGCATGGTCCATGGATACCTGAGGCCAACCTGTGGGCAATGATAAAAGTTAGCCACTCTGCAAGAAGCCATACAGCGAGAATATACACTACTCTCGTTGCCCTACTGATGTCTACCAGTTGAAGTTTACCAGAAGCAATTAAAAGTCACTATGATTACATTATATGATCAGTCTCAACATGGCTTTACAAGGAGTCATTCTTGCCTAACAAATGTACTGATTTTTTTCGCTAAGGTATTTGATTTGTGGACAGTGATAAGAGAGTATGACGTTTTTATCTCGATTTCAATAAACCCCACGATAAGACCCCCACAACACTAATACATAACTGAGCAATGAAGTGTGGCAGTGAAGTTCTGTCTGTCTGTCTGTATGTCTGTCTGTCTCTGTCTGTCTCTGTCTCTCTCTTGGGTCTTGGCGTAGTTTACTAAATTCTGAGTTGAACATAAGGAGCTTAAGAATGTTTTATATACTGTGGTGGGAAAAGTACCAGAAATAATCTGAAGTGTGAGAATATAATGTTATAATCACGAGTGAGGAAAACAATCACACCACCAATAAACACTCTATAACTGAACTAACGTAAGACATGCACAACAAACAGAACTTAGCCATGGCAGCCAAACGACAATGTTCGCCATAAATCTAAGAAATTACTTGGCTTCATGTCAAATATATATATATATATATATATATATATATATATATATATATATATATATATAAACAACCACTATGAAAAATAGAAGAATTCCAAGCGTTTGTGACTACTCACATTATCAATGTGATAATGTGAGTAGTCACGAAAGCGCTTGGAATTCTTCTATTTTTCATAGTGGTTGTTTTGCATATTTTGATATCACCTGTTTACTGTGATCTTTTGCATATATATATATATATATATATATATATATATATATATATATATATATATATATATATATATATATATATATATATATATACATACTTCAAAGAAACTTCAAGGTTATATTACAAATCTGTAATTGGTAAAGTTTCATTTAGATTATGTAATACAGTTATGATCTCCATATTATAGAGTGGACATTAATGCCTCGATAAATAACAAACAAACAAAAACCAATACCGTGACTGGAACAATATACAAATAACCGCGTCCTTCACTCTGGCTCCGCTGTGTAGATGACATCTTTGCTCTTTGGCCTCGTGACTCAAGTCTCTTCCAACCATTTCTTGATGCTCTTAATAATCTCGCCCCTTCCATTAAGTTTAAAGCTGATTGGGAATCTAATTATTTGCTTCCTTTCCTTGATGTTCATGTCCACCGCTCAGTTACAGGTTTTGTCTTCTCCGTGTACCGCAAGCCTATGCACAGTGGTATGTATATTCACTACTTTTCTTATCATACTTCCTCTGTCAGGAACAGTGTTCTTATCTCCCTCTTTCTCCGTGCTCTCCGCATTTGTGATCTTCAGTTTCTTGAAGTAGAAATTTCCACTCTTCATAATTCATTTTCCCGTCTTGGCTACCCTTCCCATTTCATAGACTCTGCCTTCTCACGTGCTAAACGGACTTTCTTCTCTCCCAAACTCTCTACTCCTGGGAACTCTCATGTCCTCTGTCTTCCCTACATTTCCGGTCTCTCTAATCTCAACAGCTCTCTCCGTTCCTTAGACATCAAACTTACTTTCCGCCAGACTAACACTCTTCGCACTAATCTAGTTCATACCTCCCCTCCCTCTATAGATGCTCCTGGTGTCTACTCTATTTCTTGTTCCTCCTGTCCTCTTCAGTACTTTGGAGAAACTGGCCGATCTCTTTCTGATAGACTTAGGGAGCACAAAAATAGTGTTAGGCTTGCCGACACCAACAATGCTCTTTTCTGTCATGGCAGAGATCACAGTCATCCTGTTGATTGGTCTTCTGCTAAAACTGTCTACCCTACGTCCAACTTTCACAGTCGTCGTTTTGTTGAATCCTCCCTTATACACAACTTTCCTTGCATGAATCTTAGCCCTGGCTCTGTCTCTGTAGATGCTTTCCTTTCCCATTACATTGTTAAATGCTCCAAACTTCAGAACACCCTTGACTTAACCTGATTCTTTTTCCCTTCTCCCTCTTCCCCTTTCCTCTTTCTTCTTTCTCTGTGTTTTCTTTTTTTTGCCTTGTTTCTGTTGTTCATTATTATCTTTTTCCCCCTCTGTGTTCTTGCCCCTACCCTATGTGGGCCGCTAGCTCCCTCGCAGTGCTCCTCTTTCTTAGGTATATGACTGACTCCACTACTACTACCTCTATTACTCCTCCACCACTTTCTCTTGTTCCCGTCTCTGTCCGCTGCCTATATAAACTCCCTCCCTCCCTTCTTTCTGTTAGTGTGACTTTGTAAATGATCCAAGTCGGACCGAAACGTCGTCGTAAGCTCCTCTCTTCTATATGCGGGTTATTTGTGTAATGCCTCGATAAACAATGAAGGATGACAAAATGACTTCCTCTGTATCAGAAATCTTTTTTATCAACATAGATTAAGAACACAGAAATTAAACTCTACAGTAAAAAGTGGAATGAGAAAGACTATGATAAAAAGAGATCCATAGGAAGACAGGATAAATAAAAAGGATATGAATAAGTTGAAGAAAATTTCTAGCCAAGACAGAACTCGCAACCATCTAATTAAATTGGTCAAAATTATACTAAAAAGGCTATGAGAAAGGACACCTTTGTCCAAAGAATTGTAGTTGAGTGAGACAAATATTTTAGATAGCTTTAACAAAAATGTTAAGGTACCTATTTGCTGTTAGGTGAGCAAAGTGTAACAGACAAAGAATCGAATCCCCAAGTCCCGTCCTACATAAGAATGGAAATCCAGTTACTTTCAGTTGCAAAAGGAAACCTGGAAACCTCGTGTCATTGATCACAGCCAGGCCTTCCCCACCACCTGGAAACCTCGTGTCATTGATCACAGCCAGGCCTCCCCCCACCACCTGGAAACCTCGTGTCACTGATCACAGCCAGGCCTCCCCCCACCACCTGGAAACCTCGTGTCACTGATCACAGCCAGGCCTCCCCCCACCACCTGGAAACCTCGTGTCATTGATCACAGCCAGGCCTCCCCACCACCTGGAAACCTCGTGTCATGATCACAGCCAGGCCTCCCCACCACCTGGAAACCTCGTGTCACTGATCACAGCCAGGCCTCCCCCACCACCTGGAAACCTCGTGTCACTGATCACAGCCAGGCCTCCCCACCACCTGGAAACCTCGTGTCATTGATCACAGCCAGGCCTCCCCCACCACCTGGAAACCTCGTGTCACTGATCACAGCCAGGCCTCCCCACCACCTGGAAACCTCGTGTCACTGATCACAGCCAGGCCTCCCCACCACCTGGAAACCTCGTGTCATTGATCACAGCCAGGCCTCCCCACCACCTGGAAACCTCGTGTCATTGATCACAGCCAGGCTCCCCCACCACCTGGAAACCTCGTGTCACTGATCACAGCCAGGCCTCCCCACCACCTGGAAACCTCGTGTCACTGATCACAGCCAGGCCCCCCACCACCTGGAAACCTCGTGTCATTGATCACAGCCAGGCCTCCCCACCACCTGGAAACCTCGTGTCACTGATCACAGCCAGGCCTCCCCCACCACCTGGAAACCTCGTGTCATTGATCACAGCCAGGCCTCCCCACCACCTGGAAACCTCGTGTCACTGATCACAGCCAGGCCTCCCCCACCACCTGGAAACCTCGTGTCATTGATCACAGCCAGGCCTCCCCACCACCTGGAAACCTCGTGTCACTGATCACAGCCAGCCCCCCACCACCTGGAAACCTCGTGTCACTGATCACAGCCAGCCTCCCCACCACCTGGAAACCTCGTGTCACTGATCACAGCAGCCCCCCACTACCTGGAAACCTCGTGTCACTGATCACAGCCAGCCCCCTACCACCTGGAAACCTCGTGTCACTGATCACAGCCAGCCCCCCACCACCTGGAAACCTCGTGTCACTGATCACAGCCAGCCCCCTACCACCTGGAAACCTCGTGTCACTGATCACAGCCAGCCCCCTACCACCTGGAAACCTCGTGTCACTGATCACAGCCAGCCCCCACCACCTGGAAACCTCGTGTCACTGATCACAGCCAGCCCCCTACCACCTGGAAACCTCGTGTCACTGATCACAGCCAGCCCCCCACCACCTGGAAACCTCGTGTCACTTTGATATACCTTTGATATACCTTTGAAGAGTTTCGAGAGTATCTATATCTACTCTCTGAGCCCGGCCATGGGCCAGGCTCGTCTGGTGCTTGCCTGGTCAACCAGGCTGTTGCTGCTGGAGGCCCGCTGCTCACTGATCACAGCCAGACACCCCCCCCCACCTCCACCGTGAACAGGTAATCAGGCAACATCATGTGGGTTACTAACTACACCTGAGCCTCCGTGAAGACCTGAGTCGTCGCGTATGTACACATGTAAGTTCTCTGTATTTTAGTCTGACGAGGAACCTAATTATTGTAGACTTAAGTAAAAAGTTTTATGTGAACTGTAATGGTGATATGAGTGTGTGAGAGATAACACTGAGTGTGTTATCGTAGTGTGAAATGTTTCACTTATCAAGGTGGCTGAGGGAACAGTTCAAGTATCTTGATATACGAAGCATCGGAATTACAAAAGCTAAGTACAGCGACGCAAGTGTACAAACACTTAGTCTTACGGTCACAGGAACGAAATGTTTTCCTGTTGAGAGGTGTTGAGTGTACTGCCAGGTGGTTGAGGTGTTGAGTGTACTGCCAGGTGGTTCAGGTGTTGAGTGTACAGCCAGGTGGTTCAGGTGTTGAGTGTACTGCCAGGTGGTTGAGGTGTTGAGTGTACTGCCAGGTGGTTGAGGTGTTGAGTGTACTGCCAGGTGGTTGAGGTGTTGAGTGTACAGCCAGGTGGTTCAGGTGTTGAATGTACTGCCAGGTGGTTGAGGTGTTGAGTGTACTTCCAGGTGGTTGAGGTGTTGAGTGTACTGCCAGGTGGTTGAGGTGTTGAGTGTACTGCCAGGTGGTTGAGGTGTTGAGTGTACAGCCAAGTGGTTGAGGTGTTGAGTGTACTGCCAGGTGGTTGAGGTGTTGAGTGTACAGCCAGGTGGTTGAGGTGTTGAGTGTACTGCCAGGTGGTTGAGGTGTTGAGTGTACTGCCAGGTGGTTGAGGTGTTGAGTGTACTGCCAGGTGGTTGAGGTGTTGAGTGTACTGCCAGGTGGTTGAGGTGTTGAGTGTACTGCCAGGTGGTTGAGGTGTTGAGTGTACTGCCAGGTGGTTGAGGTGTTGAGTGTACTGCCAGGTGGTTGAGGTGTTGAGTGTACTGCCAGGTGGTTGAGGTGTTGAGTGTACAGCCAGGTGGTTCAGGTGTTGAGTGTACTGCCAGGTGGTTCAGGTGTTGAGTGTACTGCCAGGTGGTTGAGGTGTTGAGTGTACAGCCAGGTGGTTGAGGTGTTGAGTGTACAGCCAGATGGTTGAGGTGTTGAGTGTACAGCCAGATGGTTGAGGTGTTGAGTGTACAGCCAGATGGTTGAGGTGTTAAGTGTACAGCCAGGTGGTTGAGGTGTTGAGTGTACAGCCAGATGGTTGAGGTGTTGAGTGTACAGCCAGGTGGTTGAGGTGTTGAGTGTACAGCCAGGTGGTTGAGGTGTTGAGTGTACAGCCAGGTGGTTGAGGTGTTGAGTGTACAACCAGATGGTTGAGGTGTTGAGTGTACAGCCAGGTGGTTCAGGTGTTGAGTGTACAGCCAGGTGGTTGAGGTGTTGAGTATACAGCCAGATGGTTGAGGTGTTGAGTGTACAGCCAGGTGGTTGAGGTGTTGAGTGTACAGCCAGGTGGTTGAGGTGTTGAGTGTACAGCCAGGTGGTTGAGGTGTTGAGTGTACAGCCAGGTGGTTGAGGTGTTGAGTGTACAGCCAGGTGGTTGAGGTGTTGAGTGTACATCCAGGTGGTTGAGGTGTTGAGTGTACAGCCAGGTGGTTGAGGTGTTGAGTGTACAGCCAGGTGGTTGAGGTGTTGAGTGTACTGCCAGGTGGTTGAGGTGTTGAGTGTACAGCCAGGTGGTTGAGGTGTTGAGTGTACAGCCAGGTGGTTGAGGTGTTGAGTGTACAGCCAGGTGGTTGAGGTGTTGAGTGTACAGCCAGGTGGTTGAGGTGTTGAGTGTACTGCCAGGTGGTTGAGGTGTTGGTGTCTGAGCCAGAGTGTTGATAACAGACACACAAAGAGGAATTCATGTTAATTTTGTAGTTTGGAAGCGGTTATTACCATTAATACCACGGGATAGTTTACATAGCCTGTATGTTAGTCTACCTAGTGTTTATCTTAGCTTATTTAGTGTGTATCTTAATTACCAAGTGTATGTATTTGTTAGGCACCTAACGTGTATAGAGGTTACCTATTGTGTATGTTAGCTTTCCTAGTGATTACGTTAGTTTACCTAGTGCCTACTAGGTAGCTTACCTAGAATGTATGTTAGTTATCCTAGTGTTTATGTTAGTTAATTTAGTGTGTATGTTACTTACCTAAGTGTTTATGTAAGTTAACCTATTGTGTACGTTGGTTAACCTAGTCTTAATGTTAGTTAACCTAGTCTTAATGTTAGTTAATCTAGTGTTTACATTACGGGGCCCAAGACTGTTCAACAGCCTCCCACCAGCCATAAGGGAAATTACCAATAGACCCCTGGTTGTCTTCAAGAGGGAGCTGGACAGATACCTAAAGTCAGTGCCGGATCAGCCGGGCTGTGGTTCGTACGTTGGACTGCGTGCGGCCGGCAGTAACAGCCTGGTTGATCAGGCCCTGATCCACCAGGAGGCCTGGTCATGGACCGGGCCCCGGGGGCGTTGACCCCCGGAATACCCTCCAGGTAGACATGTAGTTAGTATATCTAACGAGCATGTTGGTTAACCTAGTATTTATATTAGTTAACCTAGTGTGCATATAAGAAAACTTATGTTTATGTTAGTTAACCTAGTGTGTATGTTAGCTAATCTAACACATACACAGGTGTTACAGGTGCGAGCTACCAACATCATTACCACAGGTGTTACAGGTGTGTGTTACTACTATTATTATTACATGTTACAGGTGTGTATTACCAACAACAACAACAACATTAACAGAGGAGCTACAGGTGTGTGTTACCACCAGTATTAACACAGGTGTTACAGGTGTGTCCTACCACTAGCATTAATTAATACAGGTGCCATCGCAGGTGCTAAATCAGCCATGCTGTGACGATAGTTTAGTGCACCTAGCTACGTGCTGTTAGCACCAACAGCCTGGTTGACCGTGAACGAGGAAGCTCGGTCGGGGGCTGTTAGGGCAGGAGGAGAGGGGGGCGAAACGAGACAGCGGGCAAAACAATGCATGTAGTGACACGTGAAGGCGAAAGTAAGCGCACGATGGTGGTGAAGGCGAGAGTAATTCTTCCGCGGTGCTGTGCACACACAAGGTGTGGAGGGAGGGGGAGTTGTGGAAGGGGAAGAGGGAGGGGGAGTTGTGGAAGGTGTGGAGGGGGAGTTGTGGAAGGGAAGAGGGAGGGGGAGTTGTGGAAGGTGTGGAGGGAGGGGGAGTTGTGGAAGGGGAAGAGGGAGGGGGAACACAGGGAAAGGGATGTAGCTAGAGGGACGTGATGGAGGTGGGATCTAGATGGACATGGAGGGAGGGAAGACAAAACTCAATATATAAAAAAAAAATATCTATATTTCTAAACCGGATAATTCCCTTTAAATCAGAGTGACAAATTATATCAAACTATATCTTAAAATAGATAAATATATGACAATAACTAGCGTAACTTTGACAAGGTTAATTCAAGTTTGGTAGTACCTGCCTGGCTGCGTACACTCTGAATAACTTGCTATTAGTAAGATACTATAAGACTGTTGCAGGAACACTTGTCAACTATCCTGCAATTTAAAGATGGAAACTAGGCAACATTTCGATCATTGCTGGAACTCAGAATTAAAGTGTGTGTGTGTACTTACCTAATTGTACTCACCCAATTGTGGTTGCAGGGGTCGAGTCATAGCTCCTGGCCCCGCCTCTTCACTGATCGCTACTAGGTCACTCTTCTTTGCTCCATGAGCTTTATCATACCTCTTCTTAAAGCTATGTATGGATCCTGCCTCCACTACATGTGTGTGTGTGCAAGGAAGCAAGCCACGTGACCAAGCCAAGAGTCATGATAACTACCGTCATAAACACGCAAACACCTTGTTAGTGAGAGGACCAGTAAGAGAAATAACTAGATTATTGCACCAGTTTGAAGCCATGTTGAACGCAACACAGCACGACACAATCCACCACGACACAGCACAACAATGTATTGTGTTGTGCTACATTGTGCAACATAGCACAATGCAACACAACAAGACTCAACACAACATAACAAGACTCAACACAACATAACAAGACTCAACACAACATAACAAGACTCAACACAACAAGACTCAACACAACAAGACTCAACACAACATAACAAGACTCAACACAACAAGACTCAACACAACAAGACTCAACACAACATAACAAGACTCAACACAACATAACAAGACTCAACACACCATAACAAGACGCAACACAACATAACAAGACTCAACACACCATAACAAGACTCAACACAACATAACAAGACTCAACACAACATAACAAGACTCAACACAACATAACAAGACTCAACACAACAAGACTCAACACAACAACACTCAACATAACATAACAAGACTCAACACAACAAGACTCGACATGACAAAAGAAGACTCAATACAACACAACACAACACATTGGATACACTAACACCAGCTAAACATCCCAGTACACAAATATCATTCATTTTTGCAGACACTCAAGGTCTTGGACCAACCAGTGACAAAATCCCTCCTCACATAATTATAGGGAGTGTTTGGAGTGAGTCTGTATGTTAGACTATCTCATATAAATTAGACACATATGCAACATTTGGGTATCTTTATTGAGGAAACGTTTCGCCACACAGTGGCTTCATCAGTCCAATACAAAGTAGAAAGGTGTAAGGAGAGTAGGAGTTTTGAGGTTATCAGTCCCTCGGCCTGGAGTCGATGTGTTCAGTCCATCAATCTTGTAGAAAGTCAGCATATGTCCGTAGAGGTTGCTTATATACTGTAGTCAGGTGAGGTGAAGCAGGAGGAGGCGGGGTCATAGTGGTACCATCCACTAGTCGAAGTAGGTCTTCGTCCAAAGGTTGGACAAGCGTTGAAGAATTCATTTGTATTAAGATCCCAAGATGTTGCTGTGTCAGACAGGGTGTAGATGAATGGTTCAGAGAACCGACAAGTTATAAAATTATAAAATAGACACATATGCAACATTTGGGTATCTTTATTGAGAAACGTTTCGCCACACAGTGTGTGGCGAAACGTTTCCTCAATAAAGATACCCAAATGTTGCATATGTGTCTAATTTATAACTTGTCGGTTCTCTGAACCATTCATCTATAGACTGTCTCATAATGTTTGGAATGAGTCTGTATGTTAGACTGTCTCATAATGTTTGAAGTGAGTCTGTATGTTAGACTGTCTCATAATGTTTGGAATGAGTCTGTATGTTAGACTGTCTCATAATGTTTGAAGTGAGTCTGTATGTTAGACTGTCTCATAATGTTTGGAGTGAGTCTGTATGTTAGACTGTCTCATAATGTTTGAAGTGAGTCTGTATGTTAGACTGTCTCATAATGTTTGAAGTGAGTCTGTATGTTAGACTGTCTCATAATGTTTGGAATGAGTCTGTATGTTAGACTGTCTCATAATGTTTGAAGTGAGTCTGTATGTTAGACTGTCTCATAATGTTTGGAATGAGTCTGTATGTTAGACTGTCTCATAATGTTTGAAGTGAGTCTGTATGTTAGACTGTCTCATAATGTTTGAAGTGAGTCTGTATGTTAGACTGTCTCATAATGTTTGGAATGAGTCTGTATGTTAGACTGTCTCATAATGTTTGAAGTGAGTCTGTATGTTAGACTGTCTCATAATGTTTGGAATGAGTCTGTATGTTAGACTGTCTCATAATGTTTGAAGTGAGTCTGTATGTTAGACTGTCTCATAATGTTTGAAGTGAGTCTGTATGTTAGACTGTCTCATAATGTTTGGAATGAGTCTGTATGTTAGACTGTCTCATAATGTTTGAAGTGAGTCTGTATGTTAGACTGTCTCATAATGTTTGAAGTGAGTCTCATATCAGCCTTATTTCTGACATGACAGAGATGTTAACCATAACACTGTGTCTTATGTTGCAGACGATACTAGAATTTGGACGAGAGTGTCATCCACTGAGCATACTGCAAATCCTCATTATGATACAAACCGGGTCTTCCAATGGGCCGCAGAAAACAATATGAAGTTCAATGAGAACAAATTTCAGTTACTCTGCCATAGAAAACTTGAGGGAATAAAAGACAGAGCGGACAATAGAGCAAAACAACTAATGCAGAGGATTTATGAGTGATAATGTCAACGATCACAACAGTGTCATTATCACAACTGCAGGAATATGATAAGATGGATAATGAGAACCTTTAAAACAAGGAAGCCAAGGCTATGATGATCTTTTTAAAGTCACTTGTTCTCTCTTAGCTGGAATTTTGCTGTACACTAACAGCCCCTTTCAAGTCAGTCGAAAATGCAGATCGGGAGAATAGGCAGAGAACTTTCACTGCTCGTATAAGAACAGTCAAGCACCTCAATTACTGGGACCGTTTGAAGTCCCTTCACCTGTACTCCTTGGAATGAAGGCGGGGAAGATACATCGTAATTTACACCTAGAGGGACTGGTCGCAAATTTTCACACAAAACTCACTCCCTTCGAAAGCAAAACACTGGGTAGACGGTGCAACGTCCCCCAATGAAAAGCAGTACACTAAGAGAAAACACAGTGAGTGTCAGGGGCCTAAGACCGTCCAACATACATTAAAGGGATTACCAATAGACCCCTGGCTGTCTTCAAGAGGGAACTGGACAGATACTGAAAGTCAGTACCAGACCAGCAGGGCTGAGGTTCGTATGTTGGAGAGCTTGCAACCAACAGTAACAGTCTGGTTGATCAGACCATGATCCACTGTGAGGCCTGGTCATGGACAGAGCCGTGGGGCGTTGACCCCCGGAACACCCTCCACGTAGATAACATTATCAGTGAGTATATTAAAGACCCCTCATAATGTTTGTAATGGGTCTGTGTGGTAGACTCTCATAATGTTTGTAATGGGTCTGTGTGGTAGACTCTCATAATGTTTGTAATGGGTCTGTGTGGTAGACTCTCATAATGTTTGTAATGGGTCTGTGTGGTAGACTCTCATAATGTTTGTAATGGGTCTGTGTGGTAGACTCACATAATGTTTATAGTGGGTCTGTGTGGTAGACTCTCATAATGTTTGTAATGGGTCTGTGTGGTAGACTCACATAATGTTTATAGTGGGTCTGTGTGGTAGACTCTCATAATGTTTGTAATGGGTCTGTGTGGTAGACTCTCATAATGTTTGTAGTGGGTCTGTGTGGTAGACTCTCATAATGTTTGTAATGGGTCTGTGTGGTAGACTCCATAATGTTTGTAGTGGGTCTGTGTGGTAGACTCCATAATGTTTGTAATGGGTCTGTGTGGTAGACTCACATAATGTTTGTAATGGGTCTGTGTGGTAGACTCTCATAATGTTTGTAATGGGTCTGTGTGGTAGACTCTCATAATGTTTGTAATGGGTCTGTGTGGTAGACTCTCATAATGTGTGTAATGGGTCTGTGTGGTAGACTCTCATAATGTTTGTAATGGGTCTGTGTGGTAGACTCTCATAATGTTTGTAATGGGTCTGTGTGGTAGACTCTCATAATGTTTGTAATGTGTCTGTGTGGTAGACTCACATAATGTTTGTAATGGGTCTGTGTGGTAGACTCATATAATGTTTGTAATGGGTCTGTGTGGTAGACTCACATAATGTTTGTAGTGGGTCTGTGTGGTAGACTCTCATAATGTTTGTAATGGGTCTGTGTGGTAGACTCTCATTATGGTTGTAATGTGTCTGTGTGGTAGACTCACATAATGTTTGTAATGGGTCTGTGTGGTAGACTCTCATTATGGTTGTAATGTGTCTGTGTGGTAGACTCACATAATGTTTGTAATGGGTCTGTGTGGTAGACTCTCATAATGTTTGTAATGGGTCTGTGTGGTAGACTCACATAATGTTTGTAATGTGTCTGTGTGGTAGACTCTCATAATGTTTGTAATGGGTCTGTGTGGTAGACTCCATAATGTTTGTAATGTGTCTGTGTGGTAGACTCTCATAATGTTTGTAATGGTCTGTGTGGTAGACTCTCATAATGTTTGTAATGGGTCTGTGTGGTAGACTCTCATAATGTTTGTAATGTGTCTGTGTGGTAGACTCTCATAATGTTTGTAATGGGTCTGTGTGGTAGACTCACATAATGTTTGTAATGTGTCTGTGTGGTAGACTCTCATAATGTTTGTAATGGGTCTGTGTGGTAGACTCACATAATGTTTGTAATGTGTCTGTGTGGTAGACTCACATAATGTTTGTAGTGGGTCTGTGTGGTAGACTCTCATAATGTTTGTAATGGGTCTGTGTGGTAGACTCACATAATGTTTGTAGTGGGTCTGTGTGGTAGACTCTCATAATGTTTGTAATGGGTCTGTGTGGTAGACTCTCATAATGTTTGTAATGGGTCTGTGTGGTAGACTCACATAATGTTTGTAATGTGTCTGTGTGGTAGACTCTCATAATGTTTGTAATGGGTCTGTGTGGTAGACTCACATAATGTTTGTAATGGGTCTGTGTGGTAGACTCACATAATGTTTGTAATGGGTCTGTGTGGTAGACTCACATAATGTTTGTAATGGGTCTGTGTGGTAGACTCTCATAATGTTTGTAATGGGTCTGTGTGGTAGACTCACATAATGTTTGTAATGGGTCTGTGTGGTAGACTCACATAATGTTTGTAATGGGTCTATGTGGTTGAAGTTAGAATCAATGAGGTTTCTTCTATAGATGAAGATGAGGAGACACAAGTTACAATTTTTTTTTTTCAAAATATACACACTGAAATATAAACCCTGAAATATACACCCTGAAATATACACACTGAAATATACACACTGAAATATACACACTGAAATATACACCCTGAAATATACACACTGAAATATACACACTGAAATATACACACTGAAATATGCCCACTGAAATATACACACTGAAATATACACACTGAAATATACACACTGAAATATACACCCTGAAATATACACACTGAAATATACACACTGAAATATGCCCACTGACATCAGTGCTGACGAGCGTGAGAGACGCACAAGCCTTCAGAATATACCCAGTGAAAAGCAAGAGTGTACTCAGTTAACCTCGGAGATGATATACATGAAGGAACAAGACCATCTCCTGAAGAAAGTACCTGATCAACCAGTTGTAGTGATTACGTTGAACTGCAGGCAGCTAGCACCAACAGCCCTACTGATCAGGCTGTCAGGTGTTAAGTCTCAAGGAGCTTCACTGTATTTACATCTGATTAAAGCAAGAGCGTATCGCTCAATCATTTAGGTTAAATACCACTACATTTACCTTTGATGAGTTTCGAGAGTTTTTTTATTCCCGGAGGCCGGCCCTTGACCAGGCTCACTGGTGGTGGATACTAACTGGAGAGGTGATCACATGGCTAAAGCCTACCCTTGGGTAGATGTCAGGGCCCCAACCCTTCTATTTTATCATCACTAACATATATATATATATATATATATATATATATATATATATATATATATATATATATATATATATATATATATATATGGTGTAGACAGCAACCACCCAGGGAAGCATTACCGTCCTGTCAAGTGAGTGAGAAACAGAAACGTGTAACTATTTTACATGATGGTAGGATTGCTGGTGTCTTTTTCTGTCTCATAAACACGCTGGATAACAGGTATATCTAGCTACTTCTACTTACACTTTAGGTCACACTACACAGGCATGTACATGCATATATATACATACACACATCTAGGTTTTTCTTCTTTTTCTTAATAGCTCTTGTTCTTCTTTATTTCCTCTATTTTCCATGGGGAAGTAGAAAAGAATCTTTCCTCCGTAAGCCATGCGTGTCGTATGAGGCGACTAAAATGCCGGGAGCAATGGGCTAGTAACCCCTTCTCCTGTATACCTTACTAAAAAAGAGAAGAAGAAAACTTTATAAACTTGAATGCTTGAATGTGCGTGGATGTAGTGCTGATGATAAGAAAGAGATGATTGCTGATGTTATGAATGAAAAGAAGTTGGATGTCCTGACCCTAAGCGAAACAAAGCTGAAGGGGGTAGGCGAGTTTCAGTGGGGAGAAATAAATGGGATTAAGTCAGGAGTATCTGAGAGAGTTAGAGCTAAGGAAGGGGTAGTTAGAGCTCAGTTATGGAAGGAGAAGAGGGAATATAAATGTGTAAATTCAAGGATTATGTGGATTAAAATAAGGGTCGGATGCGAAAAGTGGGTCATAATAAGCATGTATGCACCTGGAGAACAGAGGAGCGTAGAGGAGAGAGAGAGATTTTGGGAGATGTTAAGCGAATGTATAGGAACTTTTGAACCAAGTGAGAGAGTAATTGTGGTAGGGGACCTAAATGCTAAAGTAGGAGAAACATTTAGAGAGGGTGTGGTAGGTAAGTTTGGGGTGCCAGGTGTAAATGATAATGGGAGCCCTTTGATTGAACTTTGTATAGAAATGGGTTTAGTTATAGGTAATACATATATTAAAAAAAAGAGGATAAATAAGTATACAAGATATGATGTAAGGCGTAATGACAGTAGTTTGTTGGACTACGTATTGGTAGACAAAAGACTGTTGAGTAGACTTCAGCAAGTACATGTTTACAGAGGGGCCACAGATATATCAGATCACTTTTTAGTTGTAGTTACAGTGAGATTAAAAGGTAGAAGGGATACAAGGAAAATAGAAGCAGCAAGTAAGAGAGAGATGAAGGTTTATAAACAAAAGGAGGAGGCAGTTAGGGTACGATGTAAACAACTGTTGAGCTAGTGAGGGTATAGGCAATGGGATCGAAGATGTATTGTTAGTTGTATGTAGTGTTAGAGTGTTCAGCAGAAGTTTGTGGTTACAGGAAAGTGGGTGTGGGAGGGAAGAAGAGCGATTGGTGGAATGATGATGTAAAGAGAGTAGTAAGAGAGAAAAAGTTAGCATATGAGAGGTTTTTACAAAGTAGAAGTGATGCAAGGAGGGACGAGTGTATGGAGAAAAAAAAGAGAGGTTAAGAGAGTGGTGAAGCAATGTAAAAAGAGAGCAAATGAGAGAGTGGGTGAGATGTTATCAACAAATTTTGTTGAAAATAAGAAAAAGTTTTGGAGTGAGATTAATAAGTTTAGGAAGCTTAGGGAACGAATGGATTTGACAGTTAAAAATAGGAGAGGAGAGTTATTAAATGGAGAGTTAGAGGTATTGGGAAGATGGAGGGAATATTTTGAGGAATTGTTGAATGTTGATGAAGATAGGGAAGATGTGATTTCGTGTATAGGGCAAGGAGAAATAACATCTTGTAGGAGTGAGGAAGAGCCAGTTGTGAGTGTGGGGGAAGTTAGTGAGGCAGTGGGTAGAATGAAAGGGGGTAAGGCAGCTGGGATTGATGGGATAAAGATAGAAATGTTAAAAGCAGGTGGGGATATAGTTTTGGAGCGGTTGGTGTTATTATTTAATAAATGTATGGAAGAGGGTAAGGTAACTTGGGATTGGCAGAGAGCTTGTATTGTTCCTTTGTATAAAGACAAAGGGGACAAAAGAGAGTGTAAAAATTATAGGGCAATAAGTCTGTTGAGTATACCTGGTAAAGTGTATGGTAAAGTTATTATTGAAAGAATTAAGAGTAAGATGGAGAGTAGGATAGCAGATGAACATGGAGTCTTTAGGAAAGGTAGGGGGTGTGTAGACCAAGTGTTTACAGTGAAACATATAGGTGAACAGAATTTAGATAAGAGTAAAGAGGTTTTTGTGGCATTTATGGATTTGGAAAAGGGGTATGACAGGGTGGATAGGGGGACAATGTGGCAGATGTTGCAGGTGAATGGAATAGGAGGTAGGATACTGAAAGCAATGAAGAGTTTTACGAGGATAGTGAGGCTCAGGTTAGAGTGTGTAGAAGATATGGAGATTATTTCCCAGTAAAAGTAGACCTTAGACAAGGATGTGTGATGTCACCATGGTTGTTCAATATATTTATAGATGGCGTTGTAAAGAAGTGAATGCTCGGGTGTTGGCAAGAGGTGTGGGGTTAAAAGATAAAGAATCTAACACAATGTGGGAGTTGTCACAGTTGCTTTTTGCTGATGACACTGTGCTTTTGGGAGATTTTGAAGAGAAGTTGCAGAGGTTGGTGGATGAGTTTGGTAGGGTAGGGTTGTTGAGGTGGTTCAGACATGTAGAGAGGATGGAACAAAATAGAATGACTTCGAGTGTATAAATCTGTAGTGGAGGGAAGGCGGGGTAGGGGTCGGGCTAGGAAAGGTTGGAGGGAGGGAGTATAGGAGTTTTTTCTGTGCGAGAGGCTTGAACTTCCAGCAAGCATGCATGAGCGTATTTGATAGGAGTGAGATATCTAAGAGTCAACAAGACACTCAGTGCCAGTGTTCCACAGGAAAGTGTGCTTGGGCCGTTGTTATGGAATGTCTACTTCAGTGACTTCTTCAACTCACCCCAGAATCCCATACCTATGCGAACGAGTGTACTCTGACATTTACTTATCCAAGGGTGGAAATGTCAGCTGCTCTCAGTTACGTTAATGACCAGCTGACAGCTATTTCAGCCTGGGGAAAACGATGATGGTGGTCTCTAGGAACAATGATGGTAATGCTGTAGCAGTGGTAAGAATGAATGGGAGAGTGGTGGTACCAGGGAACGAAGTTGATAACCATGGAGTGAAATATTATTCCAAACTGACTATGAAGAACCACGTAGTAAATCTTGCAAGCAAGGCAGCCAAGAAGCTACCAGCATTAAGACGTATCTCGCACCTGCTTGACAGTAGAGGCTGCTAAACTCTGTACAAGGCACAAATATGCTCTCACACCGAGTATGCTCCACTTTCGTGGACTGACTGCACCCCATCTCACCTACTACTACTTCAGGACAGAACAGAACAGAGCAAGACGACTCATCTCTGCACCCGACCTGGATAGTTCTGTCACTTCAGCAGAGCCTTCAACACTGAAGAGATGTGTGTGGTCTTATTGTTATGTACAAGTTCGATGTTGTTAAGGTACAACACTTGGCTCCATTTCGTGGATAGGGAGAAGACAGCTTCTACACAACAAGACGGGCAGCAAACAGCAACCCCACTCTAGCTATACCCTTTTCAAGAACATCACTTCATCTGAGATCATTCATCCCGAGAATGACTCGACTCTGGAACAATGTTTGTATAGCATAATGACGTCGATGACAAAGTGATATTACTGTTTGTATGTCTCATAACAATATTACTGTTTGTATGTCTCATAACAATATTACTGTTTGTATGTCTCATAACAATATTACTGTTTGTATGTCTCATAACAATATTACTGTTTGTATGTCTCATAACAATATTACTGTTTGTATGTCTCATAACAATATTACTGTTTGTATGTCTCATAACAATATTACTGTTTGTATGTCTCATAACAATATTACTGTTTGTATGTCTCATAACAATATTACTGTTTGTATGTCTCATAACAATATTACTGTTTGTATGTCTCATAACAATATTACTGTTTGTATGTCTCATAACAATATTACTGTTTGTATGTCTCATAACAATATTACTGTTTGTATGTCTCATAACAAAATTACTGTTTGTATGTCTCATAACAATATTACTGTTTGTATGTCTCATAACAATATTACTGTTTGTATGTCTCATAACAATATTACTGTTTGTATGTCTCATAACAATATTACTGTTTGTATGTCTCATAACAATATTACTGTTTGTATGGCTCATAACAATATTACTGTTTGTATGTCTCATAACAATATTACTGTTTGTATGTCTCATAACAATATTACAGTTTGTATGTCTCATAACAATATTACTGTTTGTATGTCTCATAACAATATTACTGGTTGTATGTCTCATAACAATATTAATGTTTGTATGTCTCATAACAATATTAATGTTTGTATGTCTCATAACAATATTACTGTTTGTATGTCTCATAACAATATTACTGTTTGTATGTCTCATAACAATATTACTGTTTGTATGTCTCATAACAATATTACTGTTTGTATGTCTCATAACAATATTACTGTTTGTATGTCTCATAACAATATTACTGTTTGTATGTCTCATAACAATATTACTGTTTGTATGTCTCATAACAATATTACTGTTTGTATGTCTCATAACAATATTACTGTTTGTATGTCTCATAACAATATTATGTTTGTATGTCTCATAACATATTATGTTTATGTCCATAACAATTTTATGTTTGTATGTCTCATAACAATATTAATGTTTGTATGTCTCATAACAATATTAATGTTTGTATGTCTCATAACAATATTACTGTTTGTATGTCTCATAACAATATTAATGTTTGTATGTCTCATAACAATATTAATGTTTGTATGTCTCATAACAATATTAATGTTTGTATGTCTCATAACAATAAAAAGGTTTTCAAATGAGCTGAGGTAGGTAACAGCTCTTAACTTGTCAGTAAAGTTAGCAACTCATAACCTAACTCTGTGAAAACCCTTGTGTAAATAATAAACAGTAAGAGGTAAAGAGACAGAGAATGAGAGAGAGGAGAGAATGAGAGAGGGAGAGAGAGAGAGAGAGAGAGAGGAGAGAGAGAGAGAGAGAGAGAGAGAGAGAGAGAGAGAGAGAGAGAGAGGAGAGAGGGAGAGAGAGGGAGGGAGAGAGAGAGAGAGAGATAGAGAGAGCGGAAAGCGTCAGGGAGAAAGAGAGGGCGTCAGGGAGGATAGGGGGTCTAGAGGGGCAGGGGTGGGAAGAGTGAGGGGGAAAATGAGAGGAGTGAGGGGGGCATGAGAGGGGAAGGCGGGGTCGACGGCCCCCGGAAGCTGGTAGTGGGCCAGTGTCTCGTGGAGACGACTTAAAGTTGCCCTCTCCACACTCCCCACGTGACTCATTACCCTCTCCACGTGACTCACTACCCTCCCCACGTGACTCACTACCGTTCCCACGTGACTCCTCACTCTCCCCATACTACCCACGTGACTCACCACACTCCCTACGTGACTAACTACCCTCCCACGTGACTTACTACCCTCCCCACTCTCTCCATGTGACTCACTACCCTCCCCAACATTCTCACTATCCTCTCCATCATTCTAATTATCCCCTACTATTCTCACTATCCTCCCCATCATGCTCACCCTCCTCCCCACGTGACTCACTATCCTCCCACGTGACTCACTATCCTCCCACGTGACTCACTATCCTCCCTCCCCACAATGGTGAGGCTGCAGTAATCTCCAGACTACAGAAGTGTCAAGACACATTGTATAAACACTTGAAGGCCAGAATGTGTCATAACTTAATTTATGTGAAGCACTGATGTGACACAACTGTCCTGCGTCAACCTGCGAGGTCGTGACTTTGTGAGGTCGTGACCTCGTAAACTTGCGAACTTGTGAGGTCGTGACCCTGTGAAGTCGTGACCTCATAAACTTGCAACCATGTGAGGTCGTGACCAAATGACCTCGTGTCTTCCATTACACAAGAGGTGTGCCGCATGCATGGTACTAGAGGGAGGGGGAAGGATGGGTGGGGAGGGAGAGGGTAGGGGAGGAAAGGGGAGAGGGAGGGGAAGCCCTCAAGTGGCGGTCCTACTCACACCACTGACTGACCGCTAAGCCAGCGGCCTGTGCCAACGAGTGCCACACTAGCACCTGTTGTAGCAGACACCTGCACCTGTGACATCTATGGTGGCAGACACTTGCACCTGTGACAACATCTATGGTGGCAGACACCTTCACCTGTGACATCTGTGGTGGCAGACACCTGCACCTGTGACAACATCTATGGTAGCAGACACCTGCACCTGTGACATCTATGGTGGCAGACACCTGCACCTGTGACATCTATGGTAGCAGACACCTACAACTGTGACATCTATGATTGCAGACACATACACCTGTGACAACATCTGTGGTGGCAGACACCTGCACCTGTGACATCTGTGGTGGCAGACACCTGCACCTGTGATAACATCTATGGTAGCAGACACCTACACCTGTGACATCTATGGTAGCAGACACATACACCTGTGACATCTAGGGTTGCAGACACCTGCACCTATGAAAACATCTATGGTGGGAGACACCTGCACCTGTGAAAACATCTATGGTGGGAGACACCTGCACCTGTGACAACATCTATGGTGGCAGACACCTGCACCTGTGACATCTATGGTAGCACACACCTACACCTGTGACATCTATGGTAACAGACACCTACACCTGTGACATCTATGGTTGCAGACACCTGCACCTGTGAAAACATCTATGGTGGGAGACACCTGCACCTGTGAAAACATCTATGGTGGGAGACACCTGCACCTGTGACAACATCTATGGTGGCAGACACCTACACCTGTGACATCTATGGTTGCAGACACCTGCACCTGTGAAAACATCTATGGTGGGAGACACCTGCACCTGTGAAAACATCTATGGTGGGAGACACCTGCACCTATGACAACATCTGTGGTGCCACACCCGTACCTGTGACAACATATATGGTGAGACACCTGCACCTGTGACATATATGGTGGCAGACACCTGCACCTGTGACATCTATGGTGGCAGACACCTACACCTGTGACATCTATGGTAGCAGACACATACACCTGTGACATCTAGGGTTGCAGACACCTGCACCTATGAAAACATCTATGGTGACAGACACCTGCACCTATGACAACATCTGTGGTGCCACCGTACCTGTGACAACATATATGGTGGCAGACACCTGCACCTGTGACATATTGGTGGCAGACACCTGCACCTGTGACAACATCTATGGTGGCAGACACCTACACCTGTGACATCTATGGTTGCAGACACCTGCACCTGTGAAAACATCTATGGTGGGAGACACCTGCACCTGTGAAAACATCTATGGTGGGAGACACCTGCACCTATGACAACATCTGTGGTGCCACACCCGTACCTGTGACAACATATATGGTGGCAGACACCTGCACCTGTGACATATATGGTGGCAGACACCTGCACCTGTGACAACATCTATGGTGGCAGACACCTACACCTGTGACATCTATGGTAGCACACACCTACACCTGTGACATCTATGGTAACAGACACCTACACCTGTGACATCTATGGTTGCAGACACCTGCACCTGTGAAAACATCTATAGTGGGAGACACCTGCACCTGTGAAAACATCTATGGTGGGAGACACCTGCACCTGTGACAACATCTATGGTGGCAGACACCTGCACCTGTGACATCTATGGTAGCACACACCTACACCTGTGACATCTATGGTAACAGACACCTGCACCTGTGACATATATGGTGGCAGACACCTGCACCTGTGACATCTATGGTGGCAGACACCTGCACCTGTGACATCTATGGTGGTAGACACCTGCACCTGTGACATCTATGGTGGTAGACACCTATACCTGTGGCAAAGTGGCGTGCAGAGGTCTGGTGATGCCCGGGGCCAACTCCTTGATTGTATGTCCCAAAGACTCCTTGATTGTATGTCCCAAAGACTCCTTGATTGTATGCCCCAAACCTCTATCTTATTTCCCTCTCTAATTGGATGCCCTCCCCATTTGGATACCCGGGGCCACCCACTGCAGTGTGACATCTATGGTGGCAGACACCTGCACCTGTGACATCTATGGTGGCAGACACCTGCACCTGTGACATCTGTGGTGATAGACACCTGCACCTGTGATATCTATGGTGGCAGACACCTGCACCTGTGACAACATCTATGGTGGCAGACACCTGCACCTGTGACATCTATGGTGGCAGACACCTGCACCTGTGACAACATCTATGATGGCAGACACCTGCACCTCTGACAACATCTATGGTGGCAGACACCTGCACCTGTCATAACATCTGTGGTGGTAGACACCTGCGTCTGTGACATCTGTGCTGGCAGACACTTGCACCTGTGATAACATCTGCGATGGTAGACAACACCTGTGACAACAACTGTGGTGGTAGACAACACCTGTGAAATCTGTGGTTGTAGACAACATCTGTATGTGTGTACTCACCTAATTGTGATCGCAGGGGTCGATTCATAGCTCCTGGCCCCGCCTCTTCACTGGTTACCACTAGGTCCACTCTCTCCCTGCTCCATGAGCTTTATCATACCTCTTCTTAGAGCTATGTATGGTATCTGCCTCCACTACCTCACTTTCCAGACTATTCCCACTTCCTAACAACTCTATGACTGAAGAAATACTTCCTAACATCCCTGTGACTCATTTTATTCTTCAGCTGTGTCCCATCTCTGGAACATCCTGTCTCTGTCCACCTTGTCGATTCCTCTCAGTATTTTAAATGTCGTTATCATGTCCCTCCCTTTCCCTCCTGTCCTCCAGTGTCGTCAGGTCGATTTCTCTTAACCTTCTCTTGTTTGCACTTTCTCTAGTTTCCTGACGTGCTTGGCCAGGTGTGGGTTTCACACTGGTGCTGCATACTCCAATATGGGCCTGAAGTACACGGTGTACAGGGTCCGGAACGACTCCTTACTGAGATGTCAGAATAGTCGCCTAAATGCTGCAGCAGTTATTTGGTTGATATGTACCTCAGGAGATGTGCTCGGTATTATATACTGAGTGAGGTTTGTAGACTTTAGCCCCCTAGACTGTTACTCTGTCTGCGGTCTTCTTTGCCCTTCCCCGATCTTCATGACTTTGCACTTGCTGGGGTTGAACTCCAGGAGCCATTTGCTGGACCAGGCCTGTAGCCTGTCCAGAACCCTTTGTAGTCCTGCCTGGTCCTCCTCCGATTGAATTCTCCGTCATGTCATTCACATATTCCAGAAACAGCACCGGTCCTATAACTGACCCCTGTGGAACCCCGCTCGTCACTGGCGCCCACTCCAACACCTTGTCACGTACCATAACTCGCTCCTGCCTTCTTATCAGGTATTCTCTGATCCATTGCAGTGCTTTCCCTGTTATACCTGCCTGGTCCTCCAGTTTTTGCAATAATCTCTTGTGTGGAACTGTGTCAAAAGCCTTCTTGCAGTCCAAGAAAATGAAATCTACCCAACCCTCTCTCTCTTGTCTTACTGCTGTCACCCTGCCATAGAACTCCAGTAGGTTTGTGACACAGGGTTTCCCGTCCCTGAATCCTTACTGGTTGTTGTTGATAAGCTCATTCTTTTCTAGATGCTCCACCCCTCTTCTGATAACCTTCTCCATGACTTTGCATACTATGGATGTCAGTGATACTGGTCTGTAGTTTAGTGCTGTGTGTCTGTTTCCTTTTTTTAAAAATTGGGACTACATTTGCTGTCTTCCATACTTCAATGAGCTGCCCTGATTCGATTGATGTGTTGAAGATTGTTGTTAGTGGTACACAAAGTGCCTCTGTTCCCTCTCTCAGGACCCATGGAGAGATGTTATCCTGCCCCATCGCCTTTGAGGTATCTAATTCGCTTATCCGCCTCCTCACCTCTTTCTCGGTTGTATGTATTGTGTCTAGCACTTGATGTACTCCACCCCTCTGTGTTTCATGAGTCCTTTCTGTCTCCACTGTGAATACTTCTTTAAATGTCATGTTGAGCTCCTCACATACTTCTCGGTCATTTCTTATGATCTCTCCTCCTTCCTTCCTCGGCCTGATTACCTGGTCCTTGACTGTTGTTTTCTTCCTGATGTGACTATACAACAGCTTTGGGACGGACTTAGCTTTTGCTGCTATGTCATTTTCGTATTGTCGTTGGGTCTCCCTCCTTACCTCTGCGCATTCATTTCTGGCTCTTCGACTACTCTCCTTATTCTTCTGGGTCCTTTGCCTCCTATACTTCTTCCATTCTCTAGCGCATTTAGTTTTGGCCTCTCTACACCTCTGGGTGAACCAAGGGCTCGTTCTGGCCTTCTCATTATTTTTGTTGCCCTTGGGTACAAACCTCTCCTTTGCTGCCTTGCATATTGTTGTCACACATTCCATCATCTCATTGACTGATTTCCCTGCCAGTTCATTGTCCCACTGAACCTCGTGCAGGAAGTTCCTCAAGCCTGTGTTGTCCTCTCTCTTGTAGTTTTGCTTCCTCTGCTCTGCCCTTCCTTCTTCCCTCTCCACTAGTAACTCTACTATGTATTCGAAGCTCGGAGCCACGTGATCACTAGATCCAAGGGGCCTTTCATATGTGATGTCCTCTATATCTGCACTAGGTAAGGTGAATAGTAGATCCAGTCTTGCTGGTTTGTCTTCTCTCTCTCTGGTAGTGTCCCTAACGTGCTGGTGCATGAGGTTTTCCAGTACCACCTCCTACATTTTTGCCTTTTGTGTGTACTCACTAGTTATGGTTGCAGGGGTCGATTCATAGATCCTGTGTGTGTGTGTGTGTGCGTGAGGTTACAAGTTATCACTGACAAAGAGAAGACATGTAATAGAGTACGGTAATGCCAATAATCATCTTGGAGGAGTTGTTCTCTTCTGAGCTCACTCTTCTCACCTTAGCTCAGTCTAGTCTGAGCTCACTTTGCTCATCGCAGCTCAGTCTAGTTTGAGCTCACACTGCTCACCGCATCTCAGTCTAGTCTGAGCTCACTCTGCTCATCGCAGCTGTCTAGTCTGAGCTCACTCTGTTCATCGCAGCTGTCTAGTCTGAGCTCACTTTGCTCATCGCATCTCAGTCTAGTTTGAGCTCACTCTACTCATCGCAGCTCAGTCTAGTCTGAGCTCACACTGCTCACCGCATCTCAGTCTAGTCTGAGCTCACTCTGCTCACCGCATCTCAGTCTAGTCTGAGCTCACTCTGCTCACCGCATCTCAGTCTAGTCTGAGCTCACTCTGCTCACCGCATCTCAGTCTAGTCTGAGCTCACTCTGCTCACCGCATCACAGTCTAGTCTGAGCTCACTCTGCTCACCTCATCTCAGTCTAGTCTGAGCTCACACTGCTCACCTCATCTCAGTCTAGTCTGAGCTCACACTGCTCACCGCATCTCAGTCTAGTCTGAGCTCACTCTGCTCACCTCATCTCAGTCTAGTCTGAGCTCACACTGCTCACCTCATCTCAGTCTAGTCTGAGCTCACTCTGCTCACCTCATCTCAGTCTAGTCTGAGCTCACTCTGCTCACCTCATCTCAGTCTAGTCTGAGCTCACTCTGCTCACCGCATCTCAGTCTAGTCTGAGCTCACTCTGCTCACCGCATCACAGTCTAGTCTGAGCTCACTCTGCTCACCTCATCTCAGTCTAGTCTGAGCTCACACTGCTCACCTCATCTCAGTCTAGTCTGAGCTCACACTGCTCACCGCATCTCAGTCTAGTCTGAGCTCACTCTGCTCACCGCATCTCAGTCTAGTCTGAGCTCACTCTGCTCACCTCATCTCAGTCTAGTCTGAGCTCACTCTGCTCACCTCATCTCAGTCTAGTCTGAGCTCACTCTGCTCACCTCATCTCAGTCTAGTCTGAGCTCACATTGCTCACCTCATCTCAGTCTAGTCTGAGCTCACTCTGCTCACCTCATCTCAGTCTAGTCTGAGCTCACTCTGCTCACCTCATCTCAGTCTAGTCTGAGCTCACTCTGCTCACCTCATCTCAGTCTAGTCTGAGCTCACTCTGCTCACCTCATCTCAGTCTAGTCTGAGCTCACACTGCTCACCTCATCTCAGTCTAGTCTGAGCTCACTCTGCTCACCTTATCTCAGTCTAGTCTGAGCTCACTCTGCTCACCTCATCTCAGTCTAGTCTGAGCTCACTCTGCTCACCGCATCTCAGTCTAGTCTGAGCTCACACTGCTCACCTCATCTCAGTCTAGTCTGAGCTCACTCTGCTCACCGCATCTCAGTCTAGTCTGAGCTCACTGCTCACCTCATCTCAGTCTAGTCTGAGCTCACTCTGCTCACCTCATCTCAGTCTAGTCTGAGCTCACACTGCTCACCTCATCTCAGTCTAGTCTGAGCTCACTCTGCTCACCTTATCTCAGTCTAGTCTGAGCTCACTCTGCTCACCTTATCTCAGTCTAGTCTGAGCTCACTCTGCTCACCGCATCTCAGTCTAGTCTCAGCTCACTCTGCTCATCGCAGCTCACCATAATAATAGACATTATTTAATAACACAAACATCAATAACACTATTATTATTTCTTTCATTATTATTATTATAACAAGCACTAAACCCGTGTGTCACAGATCGCAATCACAAATGAGTGCATACAACTGATATTGAATATAAGTAAGTATATCACCTTGTATACACTATGTATATCACCTTGTATAACTGTATATCACCTTATATACACTATGTATATCACCTTGTATACACTATGTATATCACCTTGTATACACTATATATATCACCTTGTATACACTATGTATATCACCTTATATACACTATGTATATCACCTTGTATACACTATGTATATCACCTTGTATACACTATGTATATCACCTTGTATACACTGTATATCACCTTATATACACTATGCATATCACCTTGTATACACTATGTATATCACCTTATATACACTATGTATATCACCTTGTATACACTATGTATATCACCTTGTATACACAGGTAAATATCAATGAGTATAGACAATGTGTCTTTATGTATACACAGTAAATATATCTGTATACAGACTGAATATATCTGTACGTAAAGTAGGTATATCTGTGTATGCTTGTAGTGTGTATACACTATCAATGTAGTGCTAGTCATTAATGCTCCCTGTTGTATTATTGTACCAAGGTGTATTATTGTATCAAGGTGTATTATTGTATCAAGGTGTATTATTGTATCAAGGTGTATTATTGTATCAAGGTGTTAAAGTTAAGTTAGGGTCACTAGTTATTAAAGTTAAGTTAGGGTCACTAGTTAAGGTTAAGTTAGGGTCACTAGTTAAGGTTAAGTTAGGGTCACTAGTTAAGGTTAAGTTAGGGTCATTAGTTAAGGTTAAGTTAAGGTCACTAGTTAAGGTTAAGTTAGGGTCACTAGTTAAGGTTAAGTTAGGGTCACTAGTTAAGGTTAAGTTAGGGTCACTAGTTAAGGTTAAGTTAGGGTCACTAGTTAAGGTTAAGTTAGGGTCACTAGTTAAAGTTAAGTTAGGGTCACTAGTTAAGGTTAAGTTAGGGTCACTAGTTAAGGTTAAGTTAGGGTCACTAGTTTAGGTTAAGTTAGGGTCACTAGTTAAGGTTAAGTTAGGGTCACTAATTAAGGTTAAGTTAGGGTCACTAGTTAAGGTTAAGTTAGGGTCACTAGTTAAGGTTAAGTTAGGGTCACTAGTTAAGGTTAAGTTAGGGTCACTAGTTAAGGTTAAGTTAGGGTCACTAGTTAAGGTTAAGTTAGGGTCACTAGTTAAGGTTACAACAAGATGGAAGATGTGTTAAAACAATATTGATCTACATAAACTTTTAACGTTAACATTAAATATTACATAGAGAGGATTGCAAGTGTTGACACAGGTGGCAACTCCTTCACCTGTAATCAACCTTCAACACCAGTTCCACAAAGTTTCGTTCACTTGCACTCTTTAACGCATCTCTCTCACCTCCGGCCGCCCGTTGCGGTGGGTCGCTACAGTCAGTGTGCGTCTTAGGCCGTCATTACTGGCCCATAAGATGTTAAAATAAGGCGAGGTTCCTCGTCATGAGTCACAGAACATTCCTGGTCATGGAGAGAGTCGTGAATCTCACTCATCATGTTTCTACGTTTCTCACAGACGATAAAATCTTGCACTAAGAAGGTAATATATCAACACACACACAAGGTGTTGTTGCTCCTTGCAACGTTACCACTCCTCGTTACTTCCAGTAATCGCTGACTTTCAAAGACTTCTCAGCAGTGTTAGTAACGAGGATGGTGTTGTGGCACGGGGCTGGTGGTTCTGTGGCACGGGGATGGTGGTTCTGTGGCACGGGGATGGTGGTTCTGTGGCACGGGGATGGTGGTTCTGTGGCACGGGGATGGTGGTTCTGTGGCACGGGGCTGGTGGTTCTGTGGCACGGGGCTGTTGGTTCTGTGGCACGGGGCTGGTGGTTCTGTGGCACGGGGCTGGTGGTTCTGTGGCACGGGGCTGTTGGTTCTGTGGCACGGGGCTGTTGGTTCTGTGGCACGGGGATGGTGGTTCTGTGGCACGGGGCTGGTGGTTCTGTGGCACGGGGCTGTTGGTTCTGTGGCACGGGGCTGTTGGTTCTGTGGCACGGGGCTGGTGGTTCTGTGGCACGGGGCTGGTGGTTCTGTGGCACGGGGCTGTTGGTTCTGTGGCACGGGGATGGTGGTTCTGTGGCACGGGGCTGGTGGTTCTGTGGCACGGGGCTGTTGGTTCTGTGGCACGGGGCTGTGGTTCTGTGGCACGGGGCTGGTGGTTCTGTGGCACGGGGCTGGTGGTTCTGTGGCACGGGGATGGTGGTTCTGTGGCACGGGGCTGGTGGTTCTGTGGCACGGGGCTGGTGGTTCTGTGGCACGGGGCTGTTGGTTCTGTGGCACGGGGCTGTGGTTCTGTGGCACGGGGCTGGTGGTTCTGTGGCACGGGGCTGGTGGTTCTGTGGCACGGGGATGGTGGTTCTGTGGCACGGGGCTGGTGGTTGTGGCACGGGGCTGGTGGTTCTGTGGCACGGGGCTGGTGGTTCTGTGGCACGGGGCTGGTGGTTCTGTGGCACGGGGCTGGTGGTTCTGTGGCACGGGGCTGGTGGTTCTGTGGCACGGGGCTGGTGGTTCTGTGGCACGGGGCTGGTGGTTCTGTGGCACGGGGCTGGTGGTTCTGTGGCACGGGGCTGGTGGTTCTGTGGCACGGGGCTGGTGGTTCTGTCACGGGGCTGGTGGTTCTGTCACGGGGCTGGCCAGTGTAAACAATACAATTACACAGTTGCTTTTACAAGAAACGCGATTTTTTTTCTCTTGTTTTGTTCGTGTATTATCGTGGTCTGGCAGGGTTCACACAGCGTGACCCGACACTCTTAACACAGGTCATCTCAGGTCTCGCACTCTCTGACAAGATAGTTGCACAATGCATCAAAGCAAATGTTCGCAAGTTGAACTGCCGGAAGTATCCCACTATGAAATCACTTTTAAACATTTACGTGCAACAAACTCCTCTTCTGTCGTTGACTTTTCTACGTTTCTTTGACATGAATCTACACAGTTTTTTTTGAGGGGGTGTAAAGCCCCATCCACTACACGAGGGTCGTTAAAACTGCATGTCACCTGTTGACCTCCAGTCAAGAATAATTTAATCCTTAAAATAAGGATTAAAATAAACTCTCTCAGTGTATATACACCGAGAGATGTACACCAATACAGTGTATATACACAGAGATACACACTACTACAGTGTATACATATATCAGTGCACGTATCCTTACTGATACTGGAGACAAGAGTGTTGGGATACTGTTGTCTCCAGATATCACTAGAAGTGAGAGTACAGATCGATGGTCTTGAGACCCTGCAAGAGAGCTTGTGGAGGACCTGAGATCTATGGTCTTGGGACCCTGCAAGAGAGCTGGTGGAGGACCTGAGAACTATGGTCTTGGGACCTGGTATGGGAGTACTGATTCAGGAGCAGTGTACTCACCTAATTGTGGTTGCAGGGGTCGAGACTCAGCTCCTGGCCCCGCCTCTTCGCTGTCCGCTACTGGGTCTCTGCTCTCCCTGCTCCATGAGCTTTATCATACCTTGGTTCCCGCCTCCACTATATCGTTCGCTAGACTATTCCACTTCCTAACTACTCTATGGCTGAAGAAGTGCTTCCTAACATCCCTTTGACTCATCTGAGTCTTCAGCTTTCAGTTGTGTCCCCTTGTTTCTGTGTTCCCTCTCTGGAACATCCTGTTACTGGCTACCTTGTCAAGGTGTATAAGTGTGTGAAGGTTCATCCTGCTGATACACCGGTTCAAGTGTCTACTAGTTGTGATAATACTGCAATACTAATAACACTGCAAGCACACTGATAATACTGCAAGTATATTGATAACACTGCAAGTATACTGATAATATTGAAAGTATATTAATAACACTGCAAGTATACTGATAATACTGCAAGTATATTGATAACACTGCAAGTATACTCATAACACTGCAAGTATACTGCTAACACTGCAAGTATACTGCTAACACTGCAAGTATAATGCTAACACTGCAAGTATAATGCTAACACTGCAAGTATACTGCTAACACTGCAAGTATACTGCTAACACTGCAAGTATACTGCTAACACTGCAAGTATAATGCTAACACTGCAAGTATACTGCTAACACTGAAAGTATAATGCTAACACTGCAAGTATACTGCTAACACTGCAAGTATACTGCTAACACTGCAAGTATAATGCTAACACTGAAAGTATACTGCTAACACTGCAAGTATACTGCTAATACTGCAAGTATACTGCTAACACTGCAAGTATACTGCTAACACTGCAAGTATACTGCTAACACTGCAAGTATACTGCTAACACTGCAAGTATACTGCTAACACTGCAAGTATACTGCTAACACTGTAAGTATACTGCTAACACTGAAAGTATAATGCTAACACTGCAAGTATACTGCTAACACCAAGTATACTGTTAACACTGCAAGTATACTGCTAACACTGCAAGTATACTGCTAACACTGCAAGTATAATGCTAACACTGCAAGTATACTGCTAACACCAAGTATACTGTAACACTGCAAGTATACTGCTAACACTGCAAGTATACTGCTAACACTGCAAGTATACTGCTAACACTGCAAGTATACTGCTAACACTGCAAGTATAATGCTAACACTGCAAGTATACTGCTAACACTGCAAGTATACTGCTAACACTGCAAGTATACTGCTAACACTGCAAGTATACTGCTAACACTGCAAGTATATGCACACGCAAGATACTTAAGCAATATATGAACACTGCAAGTATAGCTAACCTGCAAGTATACTGCTAACACTGCAAGTATACTGCTAACACTGCAAGTATACTGCTAACACTGCAAGTATACTGCTAACACTGCAAGTATACTGCTAACACTGCAAGTATACTGCTAACACTGCAAGTATACTGCTAACACTGCAAGTATACTGCTAACACTGCAAGTATGCAAATAATACTGTACTTACCCGGATAATACTATAATCATGCTGATAATACTGTAAGTATTCACTCGGTGAAGTAGACAAACATTGCTTCAGTCTACCAACTCACAGTATTGTATTAATACAATTGTATTCCCTCAGCCGTTTCTGAAATATCGTGGACACCTGAACGATATTTAAAGGATACCTGACGGTATTTTCAGGAGCCAACGCCCCTGCAGCCCGGTCCCAGACCAGGCTTTATGGTGGATCAGGGTCGATAAATTAGGCTATTACTGCTGATCCCAAGCAGTCCAACGTACGAACCACAGCCTTGATGACCCGGTAATAACTTGAAAAACTTTATCAAGTTTTGTCGGAGACAGCAAGGCGTTTGTTGGTGATCTCCCTTACTTATGACGGGAGTCTGTGTCGTCTCTCTGTTTACCTGGAGTTTACCTGGAGAGATAAACTATAGTATAGATAGAATTTACTTTGTTATGAGTTGTCCTTAAGATATTGATTATTCAATAAGTCTTATAACGATTGTCTAACTTTACCATTGGGATCTATGCTTTCCTGGTAAAATCTTATCTATAACCATATTTATATATAATCGTTCCCTTTATGTTGGAAGTGAAAGATAAGTAATTTCATGGTCTTTATTAAGATCAGAGTTCATAAATTTATGAGTATCTATTCTAAGTTTAATATTAAAAAATAAGAATTTTACTCTGGAATTTTGGTCATCTTCACAAGAAAGTAAGAAGGTTAACAAATGAAATTTTCATTGAGTATGCACAGCTACATTGGCGCTCAATACCCTTGCTGTGCATGAAGTTTTACCCCTAAACAAAGCCAATATACAAACTGGTTTCACAAGATTTAATCATTGGAACATTCTTGCCCCTCCATGTGCAACAAATGGGGGCCTGTCCGGGAGCTAAACCCGGGACCTCCTGCTCCCAAAGCAGGAATCATACCCCTAGACCAAGCCAATATACAAACTGGTTCCACAAGATTTAGTCAGTGGAACATTCTTGCCCCTCCATGCACAACAAAGTCAAGGGACTTAAAATGTTCTTGGTAATTAAGGTACTTGCCTAAATTTATATGAACATTGGAATTTCTTTGTACATGCTCTAAAAATGCAATTTTGCCTGTCTTAAAAGAGGCTGTTAGTGTAGAGCAGTATTCCAGCCTAGAGATAACAAGTGACTTAAACAGGATCATCACTGGCTTGACATATCATGTTCTGAAGGTTCTCATTATCCATCCTATCATTTTCCTTGCGGTTGTGATGATGTCCCTGTCTAAGGCAGATACAAGGATGAGAAAAAGGATGGGGGCGAGTATTGTGCCTTGGATAATAACCTACCTTCCCACCGTGGCAGCCTCTGACTTAACACTGTTTACTGTTATTACTCTTTGCGTTCTTTTTGTTAAAAAGTTAAAAATCCATCTGCCCATTTTTTCAGTTATTCCTTTAGCGCGTATTTTGTGTGCTATTACACCAGTAATGACTAGGTGTGGGTGAGGTACTCAGGAGTGTTCTAGTACTCTACACTGAGCAGCCTTGACAAGGTGAGGTACTCAGAAGTGTTCTAGTACTCTACACTGAGCAGCCTTGACAAGGTGAGGTACTCAGAAGTGTTCTAGTACTCTACACTGAGCAGCCTTGACAAGGTGAGGTACTCAGGGAGTGTTCTAGTACTCTACACTGAGCAGCCTTGACAAGGTGAGGTACTCAGGAGTGTTCTAGTACTCTACACTGAGCAGCCTTGACAAGGTGAGGTACTCAGAAGTGTTCTAGTACTCTACACTGAGCAGCCTTGACAAGGTGAGGTACTCAGAAGTGTTCTAGTACTCTAACTGAGCAGCCTTGACAAGGTGAGGTACTCAGACTGTTCTAGTACTCTACACTGAGCAGCCTTGACAAGGTGAGGTACTCAGATCTGTTCTAGTACTCTACACTGAGCAGCCTTGACAAGGTGAGGTACTCAGAAGTGTTCTAGTACTCTACACTGAGCAGCCTTGACAAGGTGAGGTACTCAGAAGTGTTCTAGTACTCTACACTGAGAAACCTTGACAAGGTGAGGTACTCAGAAGTGTTCTAGTACTCTAAACTGAGCAGCCTTGACAAGGTGAGGTACTCAGAAGTGTTCTAGTACTCTACACTGAGCAGCCTTGACAAGGTGAGGTACTCAGAAGTGTTCTAGTACTCTACACTGAGCAGCCTTGACAAGGAGAGGTACTCAGAAGTGTTCTAGTACTCTACACTGAGCAGCCTTGACAAGGTGAGGTACTCAGAAGTGTTCTAGTACTCTACACTGAGAAGCCTTGACAAGGTGAGGTACTCAGAAGTGTTCTAGTACTCTACACTGAGCAGCCTTGACAAGGTGAGGTACTCAGAAGTGTTCTAGTACTCTACACTGAGCAGCCTTGACAAGGTGAGGTACTCAGAAGTGTTCTAGTACTCTACACTGAGCAGCCTTGACAAGGTGAGGTACTCAGAAGTGTTCTAGTACTCTACACTGAGCAGCCTTGACAAGGTGAGGTACTCAGGAGTGTTCTAGTACTCTACACTGAGCAGCCTTGACAAGGTGAGGTACTCAGAAGTGTTCTAGTACTCTACACTGAGCAGCCTTGACAAGGTGAGGTACTCAGGAGTGTTCTAGTACTCTACACTGAGCAGCCTTGACAAGGTGAGGTACTCAGAAGTGTTTAGTACTCTACACTTGAGCAGCCTTGACAAGGTGAGGTACTCAGAAGTGTTCTAGTACTCTACACTGAGCAGCCTTGACAAGGTGAGGTACTCAGAAGTGTTCTAGTACTCTACACTGAGCAGCCTTGACAAGGTGAGGTACTCAGAGTGTTTAGTACTCTACACTGAGCAGCCTTGACAAGGTGAGGTACTCAGGAGTGTTCTAGTACTCTACACTGAGCAGCCTTGACAAGGTGAGGTACTCAGAAGTGTTCTAGTACTCTACACTGAGCAGCCTTGACAAGGTGAGGTACTCAGAAGTGTTATAGTACTCTACACTGAGCAGCCTTGACAAGGTGAGGTACTCAGGAGTGTTCTAGTACTCTACACTGAGCAGCCTTGACAAGGTGAGGTACTCAGAAGTGTTCTAGTACTCTACACTGAGCAGCCTTGACAAGGTGAGGTACTCAGGAGTGTTCTAGTACTCTACACTGAGCAGCCTTGACAAGGTGAGGTACTCAAAGTGTTCTAGTACTCTACACTGAGCAGCCTTGACAAGGTGAGGTACTCAGGAGTGTTCTAGTACTCTACACTGAGCAGCCTTGACAAGTGAGGTACTCAAAGTGTTCTAGTACTCTACACTGAGCAGCCTTGACAAGGTGAGGTACTCAGGAGTGTTCTAGTACTCTACACTGAGCAGCCTTGACAAGGTGAGGACTCAGAGTGTTCTAGTACTCTACACTGAGCAGCCTTGACAAGGTGAGGTACTCAGAAGTGTTCTAGTACTCTACACTGAGCAGCCTTGACAAGGTGAGGTACTCAGAAGTGTTCTAGTACTCTACACTGAGCAGCCTTGACAAGGTGAGGTACTCAGGAGTGTTCTAGTACTCTACACTGAGCAGCCTTGACAAGGTGAGGTACTCAGAGTGTTCTAGTACTCTACACTGAGCAGCCTTGACAAGGTGAGGTACTCAGAAGTGTTCTGAGCTTTTATTTCGCAATAACACAAGAACGCCTCATCAGATCGCCTTCAATTTTTTTCAGTGGAAAAAAAGAAGACACAAATACAGTATAATTCAATCCCTTATTTACAACATTTAGCCCACACAGTGGGCTTTATCAAGTCACAAACATATCTACCTGGGGAGGGAGGCTGTGTGTGTGTATAGTGAGCGTAGTGAGCAATGTTGAAGCTGACGGATGAGAAGACGGTGGATTTGAGAAGGACCTGCCCGGCGTGGGCCAGCAGGCTTATTGCTGTTTTTCTCCAGGTTGTGACCTATTGCTGTGTTTCTCCATGTTGTGACCTGTTGCTGTGTTTCTCCATGTTGTGACCTGTTGCTGTGTTTTTCCAGGTTGTGACCTGTTGCTGTGTTTCTCCATGTTGTGACCTGTTGCTGTGTTTCTCCAGGTTGTGACCTGTTGCTGTGTTTCTCCAGGTTGTGACCTGTTGCTGTGTTTCTCCAGGTTGTGACCTGTTGCTGTGTTTCTCCATGTTGTGACCTGTTGCTGTGTTTCTCCATGTTGTGACCTGTTGCTGTGTTTCTCCAGGTTGTGACCTATTGCTGTGTTTTTCCAGGTTGTGACCTGTTGCTGTGTTTCTCCATGTTGTGACATGTTGCTGTGTTTCTCCATGTTGTGACCTGTTGCTGTGTTTCTCCAGGTTGTGACCTGTTGCTGTGTTTCTCCATGTTGTGACCTGTTGCTGTGTTTCTCCAGGTTGTGACCTATTGCTGTGTTTCTCCTCCCTGGCGTCTCTGTGTGTCTTCTTCCCTGGCGTCTGTGTGTCTTTCTCCCTGGCGTCTGTATCTTCCTCCCTGGCGTCTGTTTGTCTTCATCCCTGGCGTCTGTGTCTTCCTCCCTGGCGTCTGTTTGTCTTCATCCCTGGCGTCTGTGTCTTCCTCCCTGGCTTCTCTGTCTTCTTCCCTGGCGTCTGTGTGTCTTCTTCCCTGGCGTCTGTGTGTTTTCCTCCCTGGCGTCTGTGTGTGTTTTCTTCCTTGGCGTCTGTGAGTGTCTTCCTCCCTGGCGTCTGTGTGTGTCTTCTTCCTGGCGTCTGTGTGTGTCTTCTTCCCTGGCGTCTGTGTGTCTTCTTCCTTGGCGTCTGTGTTTGTCTTCCTTCCTGGCGTCTGTATGTGTCTTCATCCCTTGCGCCTCTGTGTGTCTTCATCCCTGGCGTATGTGTGTGTCTTCCTCCCTGGCGTCTGTGTGTCTTCCTCCCTGGCGTCTCTGTGTCTTCTTCCCTGGCGTCTATGTGTCTTCCTCCCTGGCGTCTATGTCTTCCTCCCTGGCGTCTGTGTGTGCCTTTCTCCCTGGCGTCTGTGTTTTCTTCCCTGGCGTCTGTGAGTGTCTTCCTCCCTGGCGTCTGTATGTGTCTTCTTCCCTGGCGTCTGTGTGTCTTCTTCCCTGGCGTCTGTGTTTGTCTTCCTCCCTGACGTCTGTATGTCTTCATCCCTGGCGTCTGTGTCTTCCTCCCTGGCTTCTCTGTTTTCTTCCCTGGCGTCTGTGTGTCTTCTTCCCTGGCGTGTGTGTCTTCCTCCCTTTCGTCTGTGTGTGTTTTCTTCCCTGTCGTCTGTGAGTGTCTTCCTCCCTGGCGCCTATGTGTGTCTTCCTCCCTGGCGTCTGTGTGTGTCTTCTTCCCTGGCGTCTGTGTGTCTTCTTCCTTGGCGTCTGTGTTTGTCTTCCTCCCTGGCGTCTGTGTGTGTCTTTCTCCCTGGTGTCTGTGTGTGTCTTCTTCCCGGGCATTTCTGTGTGACTTTCTCCCTGGCGTCAGTGTGTATCTTCCTCCCTGGCGTCTGTGTGTCTTTCTCCCTGGTGTCTCTGTGTTTTCCTCCCTGGTGTCTCTGAGTGTCTTCCTCCCTGGCGTATGTGTGTGTCTTTATGGCGTCTGTGTGTCTTTATGGCGTCTGTGTGTGTCTTCTTCCCTAGCGTCTGTGTGTCTTCCTAGCGTCTGTGTGTCTTCCTTCCTGGCGTCTGTATGTCTTCCTGGCGTCTGTGTGTCTTCCTCCCTGGCGTCTCTGTGTCTTCCTGGCGTCTGTGTGTCTTCCTTCCCTGGCGTCTTCCTACCTGGAGGGCATTCCGGGGATCAACGCCCCCGCGACCCAGTCCATGACCAGGCCTCTCGGTGGATCAGGGCCTGATCAACGAGGCTGTTACTGCTGGCCGCACGTAGTTCAACGTACGAAACACAGCCCGGCTGATCTGGCACTTACTTTAGGTATCTGTCCAGCTCCCTTTTGAAGACAACCAGGTTTTTTTTAGTAATTCCTCTTATGGCTGGTGGGAGGCTGTTTAACAGTCTTGGGCCCCGGACACTTATTGTTTTATCTTAGTGTACCAGTCTTTTGCTTTCGTATTGAGTGATTTCTGTGTGCAGATTAGGGACCATTCCTTCTAGGATTTTCCAATTCTAGATTATGATATATCTCTCTCGACTCACGAAATCGCAATGACACGATTGCAAACAAACCATACCACGGGTGGGGTTAGAACCCGCGTCAGAAAGTCTCAAAACCCCAACTGTGGTATGGTTTGTTTGCAATCGTGTCATTACGATTTCGTGAGTCATGTTGACGGCTTTGAGGGGACTTGAGCTAGAGTTCATGGCCATGCTAGCGGGAGATTCGTCTGTAAAAACTTTCATTTGTGGACAGTGGTGCCTATGCTAACCTTCCTATGGTGTAGAAATATACCTAGTTGGATGAATCTTATTGAAGCTAGCTGGCCCAGTGGCTTACGCGACGGTCTGGAGTTTTGAGATTCTCTGACCGCGGGTTCTAACCCCACCCGTGGTATAGTTCATATATCTCTCTCGCCTGTGTTCCAAAGAGTACAAGTCAAGTGCTTCTAAGCGTTCCCATTAGTTACATTAAGGTGTTTGACGGAACTTATATGTGCAGTAAAGGTTCTCCGAACATTCTCTAGATCAGCAATTTCACCTGCATTGAATGGAGATGTTAACGTACAGCAATATCCCAGTCTAGAGAGAACAAGTGATTCAAAAAGGATCATCATTGGCTTGGCATCTCTTGTTTTGAACGTTCTCATTATCCATCCTATCATTTTCTTCGCAGATGTGATCGTGGCACTGTTGTGATCCTTGAAAGTGAGATCCTCGGACATTACCACTCCTAGGTCCCTCACATTACTTTTTCGCTCTATTGTATAATTAGAATTTGTAGTATACTCAGTTCTAATTATTATCTCTTCCAGTTTTCCATAATGGAGTAGTTAGAATTTGTTTTCATTGAACATCATATTGTTTTCTGTTGCCCACTGGAAAACTTGGCTTATATCTTCTTGGAGGTCAACCGTGTCCTGGATGGATGACAGTCTCATGCAGATCCTAGTATTGTCTGCAAAGGAAGACACGGTGCTATGGATTACATCTCTGTCTATGTCTGATATGTGGATAGGAACAGGATGGGGCGAGTACTGTACCTTGTGGGACAGAGCTCTTCACTATGGCAGCATCCGATTTAACTCTGTTTACCACTACTCTTTGTGTTCGATTGGTTAGAAAGTTGAAGATCCATCTACCCACTTTGCCAATTATCCATTTAGCACGTATTTTGTGTGCTATTACAATGATCGCACTTGTCAAAGGGTTTTGCAAAGGGACGGGCCGCGGGGGCTTTGATCACCGGAATACCCTCCAGGTAGACTCCAGGTAGGCAGAAAGACTCATATGGTCCCAGGAAGACTAATTGATCTTCCATAAAGCTATTAAAAGAGGAGACAGTTTCAAATAAATATATCTCTTCTTATCTATGAGAAGCACATATATTTTAGTTTCTATATACAATGTATCAGTGAAAATAATTAATGGTCTTATATGTAAGGCTCAAATGTGTTTAAAAGTCTCGTATCTAGGGGTCAGGGGTCAGAGTTGAGCACCCAATCGGTGCGGTCATCATAACACTGCCCGCAACGCAGAGGGCCATAGACGGCCACTTCATATGGGCCATACTCAAGGTCAACAGAGCAAATGGTGGCCACTGGCCACGGGCCACACGTACCCAAACAGTGCTAAACTCAGCAGATTATGTGGCGAGAAGTGAGGCAGTGAAACAAGCTGACACAATCATAACAGACTGAGGTTAACGAGTCCATACAACACATGACCGACATCATACCCATAAGACACCATGTCTTTGCAAACATAATATTAGTTTTTATAGTGCTAATTCTCTAGTAAAGAAATTAACATGGGTTTACTACAGATTATTTGTGGCTTGTATAATTTCTACAAGGGTAGAAGTAAACCCACATACACTGTGGGAATTATATCACCCATTCAACACCAGAGGAAACCCTTTTCCCAGCTATGGTGCACACCACTGTAATCACAGTAAATATAAACCGAGTGTTACACTTATTGTTGCAGGTACTCAACGATCTTCTCTTCAGGTGCTGTGTTCTCATCAGCACTTCTTTGACAAATGGTGGATGTTGTGCTTGCCGAACACTGAGTCTGTCTAGGTGAATTGGGGAAGGAAAGGCTTTACGTGCCATAGGTGTTATGTATGAACACGACTCTTAAGTGTTGAGTACAGGTGACCACAGAAAACGGAGCTGAACAGGCAACGACACTTATCGTAAGTGTCCCAGGATGTGATACACTCATCAAACAACTTTGGCAGACTTGCCTTCCCTCCTGGTGGCTCACGGTTCACCGTGTCTTGTGCTTGCATTTGCCTCATTGTACATAGTGTTGTAAATAGTTACATAGGCTATAATAAACTGTAAATACCAACTTGTTTTGGTGAAGGAAATATAATTCAGTTAATCTCTGCTGTCGTTTGCGTGTTCCCAAGTGGTAATCATATTACGGCCAGGTGTGCAGGCCATATCTACACCTGTGCTCCTATTATTATTAATTATTATTATTATTAATTATTATTATTATTAATATAATTATTTTTTATTGTATCAACAATTTCAGATGGATTTGCACATGTGTGTGTGGATATATTTATAACCGCTGTCGACTGTATCAACAGGTGCACACGGGAGACGCAACATCTGCAAAGGAGTATACACCGACAGATGTGTATCTTTCACTGTATACACTCCGAGAGGTATGTATCTCTCAGTGAATACTCTTCAAGAGGTGTAGGTATATCTCTCAGTGTGAATAATCTGAGAAGTAAATATCTCAGAGTATATACACACAAACAGGCTTTAAACTTAATATAATTAACCGATTACAACTGTCTCTACACGTGTATCAGAATTACACAACCCCTGCTGAGTGTCTCAACAGGTGTTCTATAACCCCTGCTGAGTGTCTCAACAGGTGTTCTATAACCCTTGCTGAGTGTCTCAACAGGTGTTCTATAACCCCTGCTGAGTGTCTCAACAAGTGTTCTATAACCCCTGCTGAGTGTCTCAACAAGTGTTCTATAACCCCTGCTGAGTGTCAACAGGTGTTCCACAGCCTTATTGAGTATCTCAACAGGTATACAGGTGTTCCTAACCCATACTAGTGTCTCAACAGGTGCACAGGTGTTCTATAACCTCTGCTTAGTGTCTCAGGTATTCCACAACCCTGTTGGGTATCTCAACAAGTGTACAGGTGTTCCCTAACCCCTTCAGAGTATCTCAACATGTGTACAAGTGTTCAATAACCCCTGATAAGTATCTCAACATGTGTACGGGTGTTCCATAACCCCTGCTGAGTATAACAGGTATTGTACAACCCCTGCTGAGTAAATTCTCGGATGTACAGATGCTCTACAACCCCTGCTGAGTATCTCAACATGTGTACAGGTGCTCTACAACCCCCGCTGAGTATCTCAACATGTGTACAGGTGCTCTACAACCCCTGCTGAGTATCTCAACATGTGTACAGGTGTTCCACAACCCCTGCTGAGTATCTCAACATGTGTACAGGTGTTCCACAACCCCTGCTGAGTATCTCAACATGTGTACGGGTGTTCCACAACCCATGCTGAGTATCTTAACAGATGTACAGGTGCTATACAATCACTGCTGATTGTCTCATCAGGTGTACAGGTGCTCTTCAACCCCTACTGAGTGTCTCAACACGTGTACAGGTGCTCCATAACCCCTGCTGAGTATCTCAACAAATGTACAGGTGGAAAAATAAACACATAAGCAGTATAATGTGATCCTTTATTGACAACGTTTCGCCCACGCAGTGGGCTTTATCGAGAATGCTGGGTCAGGTGGAGAAAGCTGCATGTGAGTCTTAAAAGTAGTGTGATAGTTAATAACATTGTGTGACTTAAAGGACCTGCAGTGTACCATTCTTGAGTTCTAGGTGGGATAGCGTTGAAGAAGTTTCTTGGCAATAGGTTCAGCTATGTTGTAGAAGCCGTTGTTCTGGTTGAAGTTGTTGGATATACAGATAAGTGATGATTCTAGGATTCTTCGGTATTGCGTGTTGTCTTCTCTGGCGATGAGTCTTGCGTTTCTGTAGTTGATTAAATGGTTGTGTAAATTTCGGTGTTGAACACAGGCATTTCTTGAGTCGTCAGATCTGCCTGCGTACTGGTGTTCTGAAATGCGTGTTTGTAGGTCTCTGGATGTTTCGCCAACGTATAATTTGCTGCAGCCATTACAAGGGATTGTGTATACCCTTGCCGTGGATTGAAGCTTTTCCTGTCTGTTACTGGTAATGTCCTTGATGGTGGTGGATGTGGAGGTGGATACTCGGAATGAGGTCTTAGAAAAAATGTTGGAAACTTGTTTGGAAATGGAGTTTGTGGGAAGGACTATGTATCTCTTCTCAGCAGTGTCATCTCTGGGTGTGTTGAAGATGTTTAATGCCCGTCGTCTGCAGTCTCCAAGAAACTTCTTCAACGCTATCCCACCTAGAACTCAAGAATGGTACACTGCAGGTCCTTTAAGTCACACTATGTTTTTAACTATCACACTACTTTTAAGACTCACATGCAGCTTTCTCCACCTGACCCAGCATTCTCCACCTGACTGTACCCTATATATATCTCCATGTTGCTCATTTTCCAGGCAGATCTGTCTGTGACTCGATAAAGCCCACTGCGTGGGCGAAACGTTGTCAATAAAGGATCACATTATACTGTTTATGTGTTTATTTTTCCATTGTGTCGTTTTTTATACCATTTATTTCCAAATGTACAGGTGCTCCACTAGGGGAAGCACCAGTACAGCACAAGGAAGCCTCACACTAGGGAAAGCAGCAGTATACCACAAGGAAGCCTCACACTAGGGGGAAACAACAGTGCACAAGGAAGCCTCGTACTAGGGAGAAACAACAGTATACCACAAGGAAGCCTCACAGTAGGGAGCAGCAGCAGTGTACCACAAGGAAGCCTCACAGTAGGGAGCAGCAGCAGTGTACCGCAGCTGGTGACCGCCACTCCATCATGTCTGGGCTAACTGCGCTCCTCGGAGCGGCAGTTGTGAACCGTAACTAATCTCTCCCTTCCTATTACTGACCGCGGTCATTAATAACAATCCGTCAACTAGTCTGAGACCGAGCGGGGGGAAGGGCTGACCCCCCTTCCCCCTACCCTTACCCTCCCCCGTGGCAATCATGAACTGGTAATGTTCATCAACAACCATAGCTCAGTTTAATCTCTCAACAACCATCAGTCAATTCTACTCAACGCTCATTCTATCTTTTGTTTTCTTTCCTCCCTCCCCCTCCCATTTAGTTCATCAATGTCCATCCCAGCAGACGTCCCTCCCTCGCCACCCGGCACAACCCGGCAGTCAGTTGTGGGCTGCAACAATGACCAAGTGGACTCGCTGCACCGATGTGATGTCTGGCAGACACCGTGCAGTAACGACATGTATGGAACACACACAAATAAGAGAGTACAAATAGGTGATTACCCACACACAAAACTACAAACAGGGCAAGTGTCTATCGACAAGTGCCTTTGACACCTTACAGTGCTACAGAACAGACGGGGACAAAAGCTAGAGGCACAGGTAGAAATAACAGAGACGGCACTACAGTGTATCAAAGGAGGAGTCGACGAGTTATGGTCGTAGGAAAGGTGTTGGAGTGGGTGCATGTGACGAGTGGGATTCCGCAAGGATCAGTACTGAGACCGGTACTATTTCCTATGTATGTGAACGCCATTAGGAAAGATAGAATCTGAGTTATCTCAGTTCGCAGATGGTGTGAAACTTATGAGGTCTGGTCTGACAAGTGCAAAGTGATGAAGACCGAGAGCGGAATACAGGCCCTGGGAAAGGGGGTAAAGGATACAAACCTTACTTAAGGAGAAGGACCTCGAGGAGAACAATGTACCGAGCATATCACCTGAGGCGTACATCCACCGAATAACTGCTGCAGCAAACGCGTGTCTAGCAAAGCTAAGACTAGCTTTCAGGAAGCTAAACAAGGAGTCATTTACGACACTGTATATAGTATATGTCAGGCTCGTGGAGTACGCAGCACCAGTATGGAAGCCACAGGTAAGACTGGTCCTGGAGCAAAAGGGTATGAGCTATGAGGAGAGATTAAGGGAACTCAGATAGATAACATTAGATGAAAGAACTGTGATGTGGTAACAACACACAAGATACTGAGAGGAATTGATGGGGGTGTACAGAGACAGAGTGTTCAAGAGGCGGAAAACATGAACACTAGGGCACAGTTGGAAACTGAAAATACGGCCGAGTTACTGGGATGTTAGGAAGCATTTCTTTTGCCTTAGAGTGGTCAAGATACACACATAACTACAAGAAAGAGTATGAAACCAGAAGAGAGTTAACCATAGAGGCCAGCGAAAAGGGGAGGACAGGAGCTGAGACTCGACCTCTGCAACAATATATAGTTGAACCCATACAAACACATCAGTGCACGTGCACTCATAACACACCAGTGCACGTGCACTCATACTCAACACACCAATGCACGTGTACTCATACTCAACACACCAGTGCACGTGTACTCAAACTCAACACACCAGTGCACGTGTACTCATACTCAACACACCAGTGCACGTGTACTCATACTCAACACACCAGTGCACGTGTACTCATACTCAACACACCAGTGCACGTGCACTCATACTCAACACACCAGTGCACGTGTACTCATACTCAACACACCAGTGCACGTGTACTCATAACACACCAGTGCACGTGTACTCATACTCAACACACCAGTGCACGTGTACTCATACTCAACACACCAGTGCACGTGCACTCATTCTCAACATACCAGTGCACATGCACTCATACTCAACATACCAGTGCACGTGCACTCATACTCAACACACCAGTGCACGTGCACTCATACTCAACACACCAGTGCACGTGTACTCATACTCAAACACCAGTGCACGTGCACTCATAACACACCAGTGCACGTGTACTCATACTCAACACACCAGTGCACGTGCACTCATACTCAACATACCAGTGCACGTGTACTCATACTCAACACACCAGTGCACGTGCACTCATACTCAACACACCAGTGCACGTGTACTCATACTCAACACACCAGTGCACGTGCACTCATACTCAACACACCAGTGCACGTGTACTCATACTCAAAACACCAGTGCACGTGCACTCATACTCAACACACCAGTGCACGTGTACTCATACTCAACACACCAGTGAACGTGCACTCATACTCAACATACCAGTGCACGTGTACTCATACTCAACACACCAGTGCACGTGCACTCATACTCAACACACCAGTGCACGTGTACTCATACTCAACACACCAGTGCACGTGCACTCATACTCAACATACCAGTGCACGTGCACTCATACTCAACACACCAGTGCACGTGCACTCATACTCAACACACCAGTGCACGTGTACTCATACTTAACACACCAGTGCACGTGCACTCATACTCAACACACCAGTGCACGTGTACTCATACTCAACACACCAGTGCACGTGCACTCATACTCAACATACCAGTGCACGTGCACTCATACTCAACATACCGGTGCACGTGCACTCATACTCAACACACCAGTGCACGTGCACTCATACTCAACACACCAGTGCACGTGCACTCATACTCAACACACCAGTGCACGTGTACTCATACTCAACACACCAGTGCACGTGTACTCATACTCAACACACCAGTGCACGTGCAATCATACTCAACACACCAGTACACGTGCACTCATACTCAACACACCAGTGCACGTGCACTCATACTTAACAAAATACATTAAAGTCAGTACTGAGACTATCAGCTGAGGATTATCTACTGTTTTCTTTCAGTTAAGGACAGTTGTTTATGATCTAGGTGGTTGAGACAAAGAAAACAAAGCAGAAGGCTCTCTCCCCACCCCAGAGAGAGAGGAAGCTGGGAACACCACCACAACCACTATCACCACCACTACCTCCTCCATCACCACCTTCACCATCACCACCACCACCTCCACCTCCACCATCACCACCACCACCTCCACCATCACCACTACCTCCATCACCACCACCACCATCACTACCATCACTACTGTCACCACCACCTCACCACCATCACCACTACCACGATCACCACCTTCACCATCACCTCTACCATCACCACCACCATCACTACCCACCACCACCTCCACCATCACCTTCACCACCATCACCATCACCTTCACCATCACCACCTCCACCATTACCACCACCATCGCCACTACCACCATCACCACCTCCACCATCACCATCTCAACCACCACCATCACCACCACCATCACCACCTCCACCATCACCATCTCTACCATCACAACCACCACTTCTACCATCACCAACACCATCACCACCTCCACCACCACCACCTCCACCATCACCTTCATCACCACCACCACCACCACCTCCGCCACTACCACCACCATCACCACCACCACCACCTCTACCATTATCACCACCACCACCACCTCCACCATCACCACCTCTACCATCACCACCACCATCTCTACCATCACCACCACCACTTCTACCATCACAAACACCATCACGACCACCACCTCTACCATCACCATCACCACCTCCACCATCACGACCACCACAACCATCACCACCACCTCCATCACCACCACTACCATCACCACCACCACCATCATCACCACCACCACCACCTCCGCCACTACCACCACCATCACTACCACCACTATCACTACCACCACTTTCATCACCACCACCATCACCACCTCCTCTATCACCATCTCCACCATCACCTCCTTCACCATCACCACCACCATCTTCACCATCACAACCACCACCACCACCACCATCAGCACCACCACAACTACCATCACCACCACCTCCTCTACCAGCATCACCATCACCCCTCCACCATCACCACCACTATTACCACCAACACCACTACCTCCATCACCACCACCACCATCACTACCATTACTATCACCCCCACCACCGCCATCACTACTATCACCATCACCACCATTACAATCACCATCACCACCATCACCACCTCCACATCACCACCACCACCTCCACCATCATACTACCTCCACCATCACCCCATCACCGCTACCATCACCACCACCACCTCCACGATCACCACCTCCACCATCTTCGCCACTACCACTACCATCGCCACCACCACCTCTACCTTTATCACCACCACCTCCACCACCATCACTACCTCCACCATCACCTCCACCATTACCACCACCACCTCCGCCACTACCACCACCATCACAATGTTCCCATAAGTGATCAAACACGGTTATCTTCCTTCAGATAAGATAAGACAGGGAAGCACGCCTCTCCTTCCTGGGTCAGCTGCTTCCTGGGTCAGCTGCTTCCTGGGTCAGCTGCTTCCTGGGTCAGCTGCTTCCTGGGTTATCATGATGGAGATGATCCATCCCTTCATCCTAGGATATCAAGTGTGGAGATCACCTTCCACCCTTCTCGGAGGTGTATAAATCCTACGATATCTGGGAACCATGACGCATGTCTGCTTATCCAGGGACCCATTAATCCTAGATTATCCTGTTATAAATCCTGCCTCTATCTCTCTCTCTCTCTTCCTTGTCCAGGTATTTATAAATCGCACAATATCATGCGATAAATCATCCCTTCCATAAATCCCAGACTGTCACGATGTAAATCCTCCTTCCCTTAAGACAGATAAATGCTGCTCTATCTATCTCATCTACTGTGTGAGTGGCGTCATCTTTCGTGAACTCATCCACAGACACAATCACTCTCATCACGGACAACTCACAATATCATAACGTGATGGTGGTAAAGCAAGGACCGACCGTCGTCTTAAAGCTTGGTAATGATTCAGGAAGAATTGGAATGTGAGCTTCAGATTCTATATTGGTTTAGGAAGTAAATAATCCTCTTAAGGCTTAATGATGGTCCAGGAAGGTTCTGAAACATCGTTTTAAGACTTGATGATAGTCCAGGAAGAACCCGAAACATCGCTTGAAGTTTCCTCTGCAAGTGTGGGTTATTTGTGAGTCCGTGTCCCTCATACTCCCTTCTTACTGACTTCCAATCTTCCAGTCTCAGTCACAAGGCGTTGGCCTTGAGCAAGCTACTGATCTCTTGTGATAGTGATACAGAGGCTTTCCAGGAGGGCTTTCCAGGAGGGCTTTCCAGGAGGGCTTTCCAGGAGGGCTTTCCAGGAGGGCTTTCAAGGAGGGCTTTCCAGGGTTTTCCAGGAGAAGAAGCGATACAGCGTGTACATAAACAAGTCAAGATTATAATGGAAGCAGACAAGAGGTGATAATAGAATTAAGAGGTTAACAACTAAACATTATTTTTTTTTTAAATTGTGTATTCAAAGAAGAGTTTTTTAACAGAAATTAGAACATATCAAGTACTGTACGTGAGGGAAAAAATCATTAATAAAGTTGATTACGAGAAAAGTAATAACAAATAATAGAAAGGAATAATAATCATTTGTGGCAGTGACTCTGGCAACTAACGTCTGTGATAAATTCTGTTACAAATTATTTGAGAAAGTTGTCAGTCATCACGGCCAAGTAACACTTTAATTACTTCTAGAAATTAAATACCTACATATATAGAATATATAGGCTACGAAGAATTAGAAGAAAGGACATTAAGAGAGGTTGTGTGACCTGTCCAACCAGCGGCTTTATCAGTTCAACACTGAGATGATATACGAAGAGTGGTAGACGAGGTGACAAGTCCCTCAGCGTGACCTTGTGTCCGTTCCTTAGTCTTGAAGCTCTGCATTGATTTAATAGCCACTGGTTGGCGAAACGTCGTCAGATGAAGACACCCAAGTGTTGAACATATGTCTGAATTTTTCATTTTTGTGGTTAACAGAAATGTAAAGTGAAGATAACAGAATTCTTGGTTTTACATCAAGAAGTATATAACAACAGAATTCTTGAGTACTTCAGCTTCATATATCTTTGCTAAGACCTAAGTAAGATTATGCTGCTCAGTTCTGGTCTCCATATTAGAGAATGTACACAAATGTGCTGGAAAATGTACAGAAAAGGAGGAGGAAATTGATCATTTTAAATGAAACCTTTCCTACGAAGATAGTGTAAGGCAGCGTGGTGAGGACGTACCCTGTAAGCTCTCTGTGAGTGGAACCAACGATGCCTTCCACTGAGCAGCTACACCAGCAGGTTAAAGAGTTGGAGGAAGCAGGTGAGAGATAAGGCGACTCACTGAGGAAAACAAGACAATTTGTAGTAAGCCTCCTGTTGCGAGTGTTCGGGACAAGGAAGGAAGCTTGACAGTGGCTGGGCAGGAAGGAATGAAGCAGATCAAAAGGAAGGATGGTGAGGTTGAGGCAATGAAGATCCAGGAGGATGCTGTGGAAACCCCCAACTAGTTCTCTGTGTTGCCTGACGAATGTGAGTCGACTACAGTGAAGGACACGACGAACTACATCAAGGAAGATAAGAACGTTGTGCTTGTTGGGGGCAGTCAGATTAGGTTTATAGATAGGGCTTTCTGCCTGAAGGACAGTAGTAGGAGACAGAGTGTTTGCTTTCCTGGGGCTGTGATGGAGGATATTATTAGCCATCTTGGCCACATTATAAATGGTAATGGGCTCAATCATCTGCCTTAGTGTTGGAGGTATTGATGTTGGCAAGCGTAGAAGTGAGGATTTGGTTAGCAGGTATTGGATGGCAATAGACATAATTAGGAAGAAGGAAGGGCGCCATGTAATATGTAGCATTTTGCCAAAAAGGAGTGATGGAAGTGAATGTTTGTCAGGGCAACTGATGTTAATTACTGGCTGCACAAACACTGTAAGAATATTGCAGTACCAATCATTGGCAACTGGGACTGCCTTTATTGCAGAAAGGTCATGCATACCGAGGATGGGGCTCATTTATCTAGAACTATGGTGATGGCATTGGCTAGTTTAGCGGAGGGAGCTGTGGGCTTTAATTAAACTAGATATAGTTAGAGATATGTTTTTTTTTTTTTTGGTGGGAAAATAATGAAATATGGTAAAATAGAACTGAGCATGTGAACAATCATGGTTGTGATATTGTACGTTTTGGGGTTACCAAGTGTGGGTAGAGTGAGAGAGTGAGGTAGGATTATTGGTTAATATTGGAAATTCGGTGGCATTAGATGATAAGAGCATCAACAGAGATAGTGGAGGAGCAGTGATGAACAGGCAGAGCAAACTGACGAGAGGGTTTTTCAATTTTGTTTCACAAATAATCATAGCGCTAGAAACAAGATGAACGAATTGAAATTAGTTGCATGTGAGAGTATCATTAATTTATTTGCAATAACTAATTAGAAGACTCGGGACATGTCTGCTGAATGCCATATTCAGGGTTTTAAGTTGTTCCAGGTTAGTAAAAATAACGGGAAGAGGGATGGGGTGGCACTATATGTCCGAGAACACTTAACTTATTACATAAAAACAGAAATAACGACTGAAGGAACACTCACAGTCTAGGTGGAGGGTCATATAAAATTAATTTTATGCTTGATTTTGTCAAATTGATTGGAATTCCTTGACTGGGAATCTAGAGTCAAACGACTTCCTAGAGGTAATTCAAGATTGTTTTTTAAAGTAGTTTGTGACAGAACCAACGAGAGGAAATAACCTGCTTGACTTGGTTCTGGCAAACCAAGCAACCCTTGTTAATAATCTAAAGATTTCAGAGGAACTTGTCCACAGCGACCACAGATCCATTACCTTTACCATTGAATAGAAGTATAATAGTAGGGATATTTCAGTAATTGTCCCAGATTTTAGCTTAGCAGATTACAATGGATTTAGAGAACACTTGTCATCTGTGGACTGGGGTAACGAAGAAACCTATCACCGTGATAGTTGTCTAAACACTATTACACGCTGTCCAAAGAACATTTATTCCACAGAGAAATAATATCGAATAGATATGATTCGAAATGGATGAACAATAGGCTCAAACATCTATTAGGGCAGAAGAAAGGAATTTACAGGTATATCAAGAGAGGAGACGGCCATCTTATTAATCAATATATTCACATAAAGAGGGAGTTAAAAAAGGGATAAGAAAAGCTAAATGGGACTATAACATTAATGTTGCCAAGGATTCGAAAACAAACCCAAAATGTTTTATGTAAATACATTGAACAAAGGTTAGAGAAAAGTTAAGTCATCTTAAAACTAACTCTAAACACCTTAATGACAATAAGAATGAAATATGCTCGATTTTGTTTAATTATTTCTTCTCAGTTTTGACCCAAGGAGATATAAACGATATCTCAGTAATTAAATATTATAATTGGCCTGAAAAAAAAAAAAAATATGAGAGTGTGTAGGGATATGGTAAACAAAGAGGTAGACAGTTTTAAAACCAAATAAGTCACCAAGCTGTGATTAATTTATTTTTTCTAGCATTCTTAAAGAGTACTTTTAAAATGGAACCTTGTGAACCATTAACTAACCTTTGTAATACATCTCTTCAGACAGGTGTAGTGTATAAATCGTTACCGTCAAATAACTCCCCCCCCCCAATAAGCCTGACTTCAATTGTAGGCAAATTACAAGAGTCAATTATAACTGATATTAAAAGAAGCCATCTTGATAAGCATAATTCTATTTATAATACTAAACATGGACTCACGAGAGGCCGGTCCCGCCTGACTGACTTTCTTAATACATCATTAAAGGCAGTTGATCATGATAAAGAATATGATATTATTTATTTGGATTTTAGTAAAGCTTTTGATAGAGTAACAAACAAAAGACTGTTAAATAGAGTAACAGCTTATCTTATCTTATCTCTTATGGTACTGGGGCAAAGTGCTGTCATGGATCGAGGCGTGACTCACTAACAGGAAGAAGAGTCTGCATATATGAGGTGAAATCTGAGTGGGGATCAGTCACGACTGCTGTTTCACAAAGACCAGTTTTAGGCCCATTGTTGTTGGAAGTAGCATTAGTCTCCCATCATGTTAGTGTTAGGGCCAACAATAGTCTCCCGTCATGTTAGTGTTAGGGCCAACAATAGTCTCCCGTCATGTTAGTGTTAGGGCCAACAATAGTCTCCCATCATGTTAGTGTTAGGGCCAACAATAGTCTCCCGTCATGTTAGTGTTAGGGCCAACAATAGTCTCCCGTCATGTTAGTGTTAGGGCCAACAATAGTCTCCCATCATGTTAGTGTTAGGGCCAACAATAGTCTCCCGTCATGTTAGTGTTAGGGCCAACAATAGTCTCCCATCATGTTAGTTTAGGGCCAACAATAGTCTCCCATCATGTTAGTATTGGAGAGAGCCTAATAAGGAGTCTCAGCATAGTCATGACTCACAGCGCCGAAGCTGACTGGAAGGGAAATCCAAATTTAAATGAAGAAGAGGCAGCATTACCGACCTGCGGCACCCCACTTGTTCAAGAGCTTCATCATATCTTGAAGTGTACCTTCCCAAGGAATTATGAAGCACTGGTGTGCAAGCGTCGCCATGCACTCAGCTCCACGAGCTTTGACTGGTAAGCTCTCTCTAGGATAACAAATTCCCAAAATTGTTGTCCAACAAATATTTTAACCTTCAATGAGGCATAAGTTTCAATCGCTTCAAATTTTTCCATCTGGTAAAGAAACTCGCTGCAGTTGACGAAGTTCCTCAATAGATGCAGTTTTATATCCAGTGACGGAGGATACCAGACGTATTAGGCAAATATCCTGAGTTTCCTTACAACAGATAAGACAAATTGTAGATACAGATCCAGAAGTTTTCTTGTTAAAACCTTTTAGGGCCTATTTCTTAGGTTCTTTGTGAATCCATATGCTCTGGCGCATATGGGGTGCACAATAAACTAGCCACTACCATCCACAGGATGGATGTTGGGTGCACAATAAACTAGCCACTACCGTCCACAGGATGGATGTTGGGTGCACAATAAACTAGTCACTACCGTCCACAGGACGTATGTTGGGTGCACAATAAACTAGCCACTACCGTCCACAGGACGGATGTTGGGTGCACAATAAACTAGCCACTACCGTCCACAGGACGGATGTTGGGTGCACAATAAACTAGCCACTACCGTCCACAGGACGGACGTTGGGTGCACAATAAACTAGCCACTACCGTCCACAGGACGTATGTTGGGTGCACAATAAACTAGCCACTACCGTCCACAGGATGGATGTTGGGTGCACAATAAACTAGCCACTACCGTCCACAGGACGGATGTTGGGTGCACAATAAACTAGCCACTACCGTCCACAGGATGGATGTTGGGTGCACAATAAACTAGCCACTACCGTCCACAGGATGGATGTTGGGTGCACAATAAACTAGCCACTACCGTCCACAGGACGTATGTTGGGTGCACAATAAACTAGCCACTACCGTCCACAGGATGGATGTTGGGTGCACAATAAACTAGCCACTACCGTCCACAGGATGGATGTTGGGTGCACAATAAACTAGCCACTACCGTCCACAGGATGGATGTTGGGTGCACAATAACCAGCCACTACCGTCCACAGGATGGATGTTGGGTGCACAATAAACTAGCCACTACCGTCCACAGGATGGATGTTGGTGCATAATAAACTAGCCACTACCGTCCACAGGACGTATGTTGGGTGCACAATAAACAGCACTACCGTCCACAGGACGGATGTTGGGTGCACAATAAACTAGCCACTACCGTCCACAGGACGGATGTTGGGTGCACAATAAACTAGCCACTACCGTCCACAGGACGGACGTTGGGTGCACAATAAACTAGCCACTACCGTCCACAGGACGGATGTTGGGTGCACAATAAACTAGCCACTACCGTCCACAGGATGGATGTTGGGTGCACAATAAACTAGCCACTACCGTCCACAGGATGGATGTTGGGTGCACAATAAACTAGCCACTACCGTCCACAGGATGGATGTTGGGTGCACAATAAACTAGCCACTACCGTCCACAGGATGGATGTGAGCACAATAACTAGCCACTACCGTCCACAGGAGGGATGTTAGGTGCACAATAAACTAGCCACTACCGTCCACAGGATGGATGTTGGGTGCACAATAAACTAGCCACTACCGTCCACAGGATGGATGTTGGGTGCACAATAAACTAGCCACTACCGTCCACAGGACGTATGTTGGGTGCACAATAAACTAGCCACTACCGTCCACAGGATGGATGTTGGGTGCACAATAAACTAGCCACTACCGTCCACAGGACGGATGTTGGGTGCACAATAAACTAGCCACTACCGTCCACAGGACGGATGTTGTGCACAATAACTAGCCACTCCCTGTCCACAGGACGGATGTTGGGTGCACAATAAATAGCCACTCCCTGTCCACAGGATGGATGTTGGGTGCACAATAACCAGCCACTACCGTCCACAGGATGGATGTTGGGGCACAATAAACTAGCCACTCCCTGTCCACAGGATGGATGTTGGGTGCACAAAAAACCACCCACTACCGTCCACAGGATGGATGTTGGGTGCACAATAAACTAGCCACTACCGTCCACAGGATGGATGTTAGGTGCACAATAAACTAGCCACTACCGTCCACAGGATGGATGTTGGGTGCACAATAAACTAGCTGCTTCGGCGGCAAAATTTTAAATTTAATCTGGCGGAAGCAATTGCCCTAGTGAATGTATTAGTGGCGTAAGTTACACATTGAATTTTCCAGAGTTTAGGACCGTTCTTGTTAGCCGGTCTTATATGTTACAGTGTATGCAAGGGACAGTGCAAGCGATTAAGACTATTAATTTTAATCCACTGCATATGTTGCACTTGTGGTCAACATGTTTCGTTAGCTTTAGTAAAGTATTCCTGGGCATATATTCTTGTTCAAGTCCACATGTGCCATGGGCACCCATAGCTTTTCACTGTTATTATGGAGTAGGGCGGCTGCTTTAAAAGCTGAGCTTCCCAGAGTCAGAATATTCATCAGATTACTGTCCATAGCGTAGTTCCTGCGTCAGGTTGTTCACGTCAGGGCAGATGCACTCCCTCTCCTCCGTGTGGTGGAACGATGCCAAGCAAGCAGGACGCACACGCAAGTATCTACTGCTAACACTTTCCTCTCTTGCTAACACCACGACAATTGCGATTTTTACCTGGGCAGCTCTAGATCCATCACAAGGCCATTTAACTTTTCCCAGCTCAATTATGCGACATGTTCAGTTAACACTAATCGTTATAATCATAACCATATTTTTAAAGAGGTGGATGGGTAAGCCAGCGGAAGGCCTCGGTCAGATGACCAAAAGCTCCAGGGGTGGGTCTTAATGTGACTAAGACCCGCGTCAAGAAACACTTGTCCTGTTTCCTGGCAAACGTTACCTAACCTTAAGCAAGATTGTTTAAGTGAGTCCAGTCATCACTAGCGCCATCACTGGCGGCGGCGGCGGCGGCGGCGGCGGCAGCGGCGGCAGCAGCAGCAGCAGCAGCAGCAGCAGCAGCAGCAGCAGCAGCAGCAGCAGCAGCAGCATCATCATCATCATCATCATCATCATCATCATCATCATCATCATCATCTGGTGGTGGTGGAACACCTACAGAGGTGTCACAGTCATGTCACATAAGTTTCAGCGCTCACTCGCTATCTTGATTTTTTCCTGAAAGGAGTCAGTTATAAAAATGCAGACTCGCGGGCTCTCCACACCACTGACATGACTCGCGGGCACTCTCCACACCACTGACATGACTCGCGGGCACTCTCCACACCACTGACATGACTCGCGGGCACTTCCACACCACTGACATGACTCGCGGGCACCTCCACACCACTGACATGACTCGCGGGCACTTCCACACCACTGACATGACTCGCGGGCACTTCCACACCACTGACAAGACTCGCGGGCTCTCCACACCACTGACAAGACTCGCGGGCACCTCCACACCACTGACATGACTCGCGGGCACTCTCAACACCACTGACATGACTCGCGGGCACTCTCCACACCACTGACAAGACTCGCGGGCACTCTCCACACCACTGACATGATTCGCGGGCACTCTCCACACCACTGACAAGACTCGCGGGCTCTCCACACCACTGACATGAATCGCGGGCACTCTCCACACCACTGACATGACTCGCGGGCACTCTCCCACCACTGACATGACTCGCGGGCACTCTCCACACCACTGACAGACTCGCGGGCACTCTCCACACCACTGACATGACTCGCGGGCACTCTCCACACCACTGACATGACTCGGCACTCTCACACCATGACAGACTCGCGGGCACTCCACCACTGACAAGACTGGGCACTCTCACACCACTGACATGACTCGCGGGCACTCTCACACCACTGACATGACTCCGGCACTCCCACACCACTGACATGATGGGCTTCACACCACTGACATGATCGGGCCTTCCACCACGACAGATCGCGGGCACTCCACACCACTGACAGACTCGGGGCACTCCACACCACTGACAGACTCGCGGCACTCCACACACTGACATGACTGCGACCTCCACACCACTGACATGACTCCGGGACTTCCACACCACTGACAGACTCGCGGCACTCTCCACCCTGACAAGACTCGCGGGCACTCTCACCCACTGACAGACTCGCGGGCACTCTCCACCACTGACAGACTGCGGCACTCCCACACCACTGACATGACTCGGGCCTCCCCACCACTGACATGACTCGGGCACTCTCCACACCATGACATGACTCCGGGCACTCCACCACTGCAGACTCCGGCCTCTCCACCCACTGACAGACTCGGCACTCCACACCACTGACAAGACTCCGGGCACTCCACACACTGAAGACTCGCGGGCACTCCCCACCACTGACAGACTCCGGGCACCCCACACCACTGACAGACTCGGGGCCTCCACCACTGACAGACCGGGCCTCTCCACCACTGACAGACTCGGGCACTCCACCCTGACAGACCGGGGCACTCCACACCACTGACAGACTCGGGCACTCACACACTGACAGACTGGGGCACCCCCACCACTGCAGACTCGGCACTCCACACCACTGACATGACTCGCGGGCACTCACACCACTGCATGACTCGCGGACTCACCACTGACAGACCGGCACCTCCACACCACTCATTCGCGGCCCACACCACTGACATGACTCGGGACTCTCCACACCACTGACATGACGCACTCCACACCACTGACATGACTCGGGCACCCACCACTGACAGCTGGGCTCTCACACAACAGACTCGGGCACTCCACACCACGACAGACTCGGACCTCCCACCACTGACTGACTCGGCACTCACACATACAGCCGCGCACTCCACACCACTGACGCCGGCACTCACACCACTGCGACTCGCGGCACTTCACACTGACAGACTGCACTCCACACCACTGAGACGCGGCACTCTCCACACCCTGACAGACGCGGGCCTCCACACCACGAATGACGCGGGCCCCCACACCCGACATGACTCGGCACTCCACACACGACAACTGGCACTCCCACCACTGACTGACCGGCACTCCACCACTGACGACTCGGGCCTCTCCACACTGCAACCGGCCCACACCAACGACTCGGGACTCGCGGGCACTCTCCACACCACTGACAAGACTCGCGGGCACTCTCCACACCACTGACATGACTCGCGGGCACTCCCACACCACTGACAGACTCGCGGGCACTCTCCACACCACTGACAAGACTCGCGGCACTCTCCACACCACTGACATGACTCGCGGGCACTCTCCACACCACTGACATGACTCGCGGGCTCTCCACACCACTGACATGACTCGCGGGCACTCTCCACACCACTGACATGACTCGCGGGCACTCTCCACACCACTGACATGACTCGCGGGCACTCTCCACACCACTGACAAGACTCGCGGGCACTCTCCACACCACTGACATGACTCGCGGGCACTCCACACCACTGACATGACTCGCGGGCACTCTCCACACCACTGACAAGACTCGCGGGCACTCTCCACACCACTGACAAGACTCGCGGGCACTCTCCACACCACTGAAAATGACTCGCGGGCACTCTCCACACCACTGAAAATGACTCGCGGGCACTCTCCACACCACTGACATGACTCGCGGGCACTCCCACACCACTGACATGACTCGCGGGCACTCTCCACACCACTGACATGACTCGCGGGCACTCTCCACACCACTGACATGACTCGCGGGCACTCTCCACACCACTGACAAGACTCGCGGGCACTCTTCACACCACTGACATGACTCGCGGGCACTCTCCACACCACTGACATGACTCGCGGGCACTCTCCACACCACTGACATGACTCGCGGGCACTCTCCACACCACTGACATGACTCGCGGGCACTCTCCACACCACTGACATGACTCGCGGGCACTCTCCACACCACTGACATGACTCGCGGGCACTCTCCACACCACTGACAAGACTCGCGGGCACTCTCCACACCACTGAGATGACTCGCGGGCACTCTCCACACCACTGACATGACTAATGGCACTCAACCATTACGTCAGCCTCTATTAGTATTGTTATTAGTAGTAGTTGTAGTAGGCAGCACAGAGGTATGTGCCAGCCGTAACACAGGTGTCCAGGTGTTGCCTCGCTCGCTCCTCACCTGGCGACTATGATCTTACTGATTTAATACATACATAACAAGAGGAGTCTGCATTGCTCACATATGGTCGTCTTTACATATCATTATGAAGCATACATATATATATATATATATATATATATATATATATATATATATATATATATATATATATATATATATATATATATATATATATAATATATATATTTAATGGTGCACTCTGGAGGAGAGTGCACCAGACCAGGGTCTGGGAAACAAGGCACAACACAACAACATTTTGAGTGGAATAAAGAATTTAGTAGCAACCTTTATATAACTTATATCCTCATAAAATATAAGTAAACTTAATGTTGTTAGACCAATTATGCTACTACTAACTTCTCATTTACAATGTGAGTTTATATATATATATATATATATATATATATATATATATATATATATATAATAAATGCAAAACTTTGTTTGGGTAAGTATCTTGAGAAGTTATTACTGAGGACAAGTGTAAACACTGTAGCGGTACCACTGTACACACTAACTTGGTGCTCAGGTAACTTACTCAACAGACCAGACTCTGCTTCTGTCTTCTCCACCTTCTCTCGGAGCTCAGAAATCTACTGTCTATGTACAGTCGAGTGTCTGGAGCAATCTCTCTCTAGTCTGACCTCTAGTAATAAGCTGCCAAGCTCTGTTTCCAGCATCTCTCTCTAGTCTGACCTCTAGTAATAAGCTGCCAAGCTCTGTTTCCAGCATCTCTCTCTCTCTCTCTAGTCTGACCTCTAGTAATAAGCTGCCAAGCTCTGTTTCCAGCATTTCTCTCTCTCTCTCTCGTATGATCTCTAGTTATAAGCTGCCAAGCTCTGCTTCCAGCATCTCTTCTCTCTAGTCTGACCTCTAGTAATAAGCTGCCAAGCTCTGTTTCCAGCATTTCTCTCTCTCTCTCTCGTCTGATCTCTAGTTATAAGCTGCCAAGCTCTGCTTCCAGCATCTCTTCTCTCTAGTCTGACCTCTAGTAATAAGCTGCCAAACTTTGCTTCCAGCGCAACAGTCCCTCCAGTGTGAACCTAAACTCCAGATTCCCATGGAAATTCTTGTCATGCACTTTATTCCCTCAAAAGCTCCGTCTGCCCTGCCTATTGCATGACTTCTTCATGCAATACAGATTCATTAGCTATGTCATGCAGATAAATGGTATAAAATACCGACACGATGGAAAAATATACACAAATGCAGTATAATGCGATCCTTTATTGACTTTATCAAGTCACAGACGATCTGTCTGTAACTTGATAAGTGCACTGTGTGGGCGAAACGTAGTCAAGCAAGTTCATGTGTTCCCTGGCACTTTGAACAGAGTGGTGAATACTCTTTGTCACTTTGTGTATGACTGAAGCCTGTGCTTCCTTCGTAGCTCGTCTCCCACAAGACTAGATACTTAACAAGGGTCTGCCTTGTCACTCTGAGGCTCAAGTTCCCAGGGATGATTCAAAATCGTGTTTATTTATTTTCACTCTGCAACATCAATTCTGTCATTTATATGCATATTGTTAAGTAAAGGACACAAATCCAACTAATGCGACATTTTATTGTAGCAACGTTTCGCTCTCCAGCTTTATGAAGGCGTTACAAACAATACATGGACACAGAGGGTATATATAGGCTTAGGGTGGGGTGTAATACTAGAGGTAGTAGTAGTAGTAATAATATTAGTTGTAGTAGTAGTAGTAATAATACAATAAGATAGAACAATTAACTTGCACATGAGTAAAAGGTTATAAATGCTATTACTTTGGGTAGCATAAAAATAGTTTAGACAAATATGTCTGTAGGTGATTGGACTTGAGAAGGTCTGTGTCAGTGTTCCTCCTTTGTTATGTTCTAGTATAGTATTAGCAGCAGACACCATGTGGTGTCAGGGTTTACTGTTTTGAGAAAGATTTTTGCTGATACTTCAGAGATGATGAAGCTGCCTTTATTTTGTTTGCTTGTGTTAGAAACAGCGATTAATGATGATTCAAGGCATTTACGTCTGTGGAAATTAGGCTCTCCGATCACTAGTCGGGCGTCGTTGAATTTCATGAGGTGATTGGTGGAATTCCAGTGTTGTACGCAGGCGTTGTTAAAGTTATCATTCCTACATGCATTAATGTGTTCATTGAGGAGTGTTTCGACGTTCCTTGCTGTTTCACCTACATATATCTTGTCACAGCCTCCACAAGGTATAGTGTATACTCCTGCATTGACTGGTTCATGGTGGGTCGATTTTGCCCTGGTTAGATCCCTTATTTAAGTGCTGGATGCGATGGAGAGACTAGTGCTAATGTGTACGAGTACCTTGGAAACGTTCAATGCAACTTGGCTGCTGGGAAGGATTATATAACTTTGTTAGGAGTGGTGTTGTGTGTGGAGAATTGATGATTTGAAGAGCTCTTTTCTGGCAATCTTTGATGAAAAAGAAAGGAAAATGTAGATCAATGAAGGTTTGGTGTATGTATGTACATTCCTCGTCAAGAAACTCAGGACTACAAATTCGGTAAGCTCTTAGGAAAAATCCAATGATGATGCCTGTTTTGGTTTTAGTATCTTGACTGGAATAAAAGTGTGAGATCATTTTTGTTGGTAGGTTTCCGGTAAACTTGAAATCTTAGAGTGTTATCAACTTTGTGGATGAGGACGTCTAGAAAAGGTAGCTTGTCATTGGACTCTTCTAGCGTAAACTGGATCGCCGGTTCAACTGCGTTGAGCCTTGCCTGAAGATTCCATACATCAAAACGTTTGTGAGTTATTATGAGGACGTCGTCCACATAACGTAACCAAGTGAGGCTGGTGGGGATGATGTTGGTGAAGTGTTCAGCTTCCAGGTGCTCCATATACAAGTTGGTTAAGACGGCGCTGATAGGGACACCCATTTCCAAACCATAGGTTTGTTTTTAGAGCCTGTTATTGAAATAAAAGCAATTGAAATTAATGCAGAGTCCAATCAAGTCGACAAAATCTCCGGGAGGTAGAGAAATATTAAGGTCCTGATTGACTTTACGTCGAAGAACGTCAATGGCTTGTGTGGTAGGTACCTTAGTGAAGAAAGAATTTACGTCCAAACTACTTAGTTTCTTGTTTTGGATGGAGAGGTTTCTGATGCGGTTGAGAAGGTCGCCTGAATGCTTAAGATGAGCGGGGCTGATGGTCCCCAGAAGGCAGGAAAGTTGTTTGGCAAGAACTCCGGCTAGTTCATGTGGTGCACTGCCTATACCTGATGTGATTGGTCTGAGAGGGATATTATGTTGATGAGTCTTGGGTAAACCATACATGTGTGCTGGTTTAGGGTTGCTGGGTATCAAGTACAGAAGTTTATTCCCTTCCCAAGTACGTTTGAATATTGGTCTGGTTTTGTATAGGTAGTCTTTGGTGAGTGTCTCCCACTGTTGTGTGCTGATGGGTTCGTATGTAGACTGATCATTCAAAAGGTCTTGTAGTCATTGTTGTAGTTCATTGCTTCACACAAGGCAACATCCTGCCAGGAGGGAGGGAGGGGGGATGACGGTCAACAATTGTTGACACCTCTCACAACACAACAACTATCAACACTTCTAGCCACTGGGAAGCACAGTTCGCAATGCTTCCTCGCCACCACATAGGTGCTGTATTTATGTGTGTGTTTACACGCAATAAGATCACAGTAAACAGGTGATATCGCAAGTTGCAAAACAACCACTGTGAAAAAAAAAAATAGTGAACTTCCATGCGCTTTCGTGATTTCTTACATTATCAAGGACCTTTAAAATAATAGAAATATCAAGGCTAATCACTATAAATAACAAAAAGGCATAATACAGTGACTGGAACAAAACACAAATAACCCTCACACAGGAGAGAGGAGCTTACCACGACGTCTCGGTCCGACTTGGATCATTTACAAAGTCACACTAACAAAAAGGAGAGAAGGAGGGAGTATATATAGGACAGCAGACAGGGACGTCTTGTCTAGTGACGCACTTTTGACGCATCCTATTCCATTGTGGCCAGCTCGCCAGCAATGCTCGAAACATACATTACATTTCCTAGGTTTCTGTAACTAAAAAGCCTCACGTGGTGGGTTCATTTTTTTTCAGTTTGGAAAACATCATACTTGAATCAGCCTATAACACATACACGTGCCTCAGCGGGCAATGTGTTGTCGACCAGTGTCATTAGCAAATATACATCACTAAAATCACTAAATATAATATAGATCATAAAATACTTACGATGTTAACAAATCTTTCTAAATTCTAAAGTGACGAATTGCAACTGCGTCTCTACAGAAGGAACACAGGGAGAGAGAACAAGCTACAAAACACAACTACTTCCCTACAGAAGGAACACAGGGGGAGAGAACAAGGTACAAAACACAACTACTTCCCTACAGAAGGAACACAGGGAGAGAGAACAAGGTACAAAACACAACTACTTCCCTACAGAAGGAACACAGGGAGAGAGAACAAGGTACAAAACACAACTACTTCCCTACAGAAGGAACACAGGGAGAGAGAACAAGGTACAAAACACAACTACTTCCCTACAGAAGGAACACAGGGAGAGAGAACAAGGTACAAAACACAACTACTTCCCTACAGAAGGAACACATGGGGGAGAGAACAAGGTACAAAACACAACTACTTCCCTACAGAAGGAACACAGGGAGAGAGAACAAGGTACAAAACACAACTACTTCCCTACAGAAGGAACACAGGGAGAGAGAACAAGGTACAAAACACAACTACTTCCCTACAGAAGGAACACAGTGAGAGAAAACAAGGTACAAAACACAACTACTTCCCTACAGAAGGAACACAGGGGAGAGAACAGGTACAAAACACAACTACTTCCCTACAGAAGGAACACAGGGGGAGAGAACAGGGACAAAACACAACTACTTCCCTACAGAAGGAACACAGGGGGAGAGAACAAGGTACAAAACACAACTACTTCCCTACAGAAGGAACACAGGGGGAGAGAACAGGTACAAAACACCACTACTTCCCTACAGAAGGAACACAGGGAGAGAGAACAAGGTACAAAACACAACTACTTCCCTACAGAAGGAACACAGGGGGAGAGAACAGGTACAAAACACAACTACTTCCCTACAGAAGGAACACAGGGGGAGAGAACAGGTACAAAACACAACTACTTCCCTACAGAAGGAACACAGGGGGAGAGAACAGGTACAAAACACAACTACTTCCCTACAGAAGGAACACAGGGAGAGAGAACAAGGTACAAAGAGCAGTCACTGGTGGTCATACAGTGGAAGGTTGATGTGAAACTTCTAGGAATATTGATGACACTCGACCTCACCTTTAGAGAGCGAGACACGACCAATGTTGACGAGGCCACGAAAATTATAGCTGAGAGGAACAACAAGGTGGTGTAAACACAGTGTTCAACAAGGTGGTGTAAACACAGTGTTCAACAAGGTGGTGTAAACAGTGTTCAACAACAAGGTGATGTAGACACAGTGTTCAACAACAAAGTGGTGTAAACACAGTGTTCAACAACAAGGTGGTGTAAACACAGTGTTCAACAAGCTGTAACCAGTTAAAAAGGTGTAAACCTTTACAGGGGGTTCAACAACAAGGTGGTGTAAACACAGTGTTCAACAACAAGGTGGTGTAAACACAGTGTTCAACAACAAGGTGGTGTAAACACAGTGTTCAACAACAAGCTGGTGTAAACACAGTGTTCAACAACAAGCTGGTGTAAACACAGTGTTCAACAACAAGCTGGTGTAAACACAGTGTTCAACAACAAGCTGGTGTAAATACAACGAAGAACAACTCTTTTGTTTTACAGGTCTTTAAAAATGGATTATTCAGACCTTTAAAAAATCCTGGAACTAACTCTGTTTTCTGGTTGAATGGTATCCAACACCTCACCAAGTCCTTAGACACTAACAACAACAACAACAATAATAATAATAATAATAATAATAATAATAATAATAATAATAATAATAATAAGAGTACTTCTTAATGTAGGTGAGTTGTCCGAGAGAAAAAATAGATAAAAAAAACTCTTCTAGAAACGTTTCGCTCAACTTGATCTTTGTTGCATGATAAATTTCTTCTTGGGAGAAACGTTGTCTTTGTTTTCAATGTCTTTGTTTCGGCCATCGTGTCAGCGCTACTGCTGAATGTAGTGAGAGTTATGGGCGAAAATGACTAGGTAATATGAAACAGCCATACGATGCTAAGGAGACGTTTCGCTCATGCGCAGTGATCCTTGTCGTGTCACAAACATTCTTTGGATGGGAGGATGAGCACAGACCCAGTGAAAAGCAGGGGCGACGTGGGCACAATAAGAGAACACTGTGTCAACATCCGTGACCCCAGACTCTTCAACCTGTTACCAGCAGATACTAACCTGCTATCAGCAGATATCAACCTGCTATCAGCAGATATCAACCTGCTACCAGCATATAGCAACCTGCTACCAGAAGATATCAGCTTGCTACCAGCAGATATCAACCAACTACCAGCAAATATCAACCAACTATGCAGGCTTGCAGGATGCAGGTAGCAACAGTCTGGTGGATAAGATGGTCATCTGGGATGTCTGGCCTTGGGCTGCGAGAGTGAAACTCTTAAACCGTAAACAGATAAAGCCACAGTTAAAGTTCTAGGTCACCCTTAATGTCAATGCCACCGTCATTAGCAAGGTCACCGTCAATATGAAGGTCAATGTCAAGGTCACCGCCAATATCAAGGTCACTGTCTGGTCAAAGTCAAGGTGCGAGACACGCATCCCTACCTCAGAGAATCTTTCTTCTCAATATACCTGTTGCAACTCTTGCAAAATTTCATAGCTCCTAACGAAGCACAGAAGTGTGAAAAGCCTAGAGTTTGTGTTTCATTCCCTAGTGGCTTCTTCTGAATATCTCAACAAACCAGGAAATGATTACAGCGAGGCGAACAATCTTACCAGAAGCCTCAGCCACCATCCCCTTCAGGAACATCCTACTGGGACACCGCTGAGTCGTCAAGATGTCGACACAGTCCTCAGGGACAAACTGGAGAATCCGAAGAGGAGAGAGAATAAGTGATCTGGATGCCCATGATGCCCTGTATCTCCTCACAAGGTGTCTAACTCTGCCAAGGTGTGCACCCTCCTTTGACAGCTGAACACTTGACGAATATGCCTTCTTAAGGAAGGCACTGAATCTGTCACTGGAAGATCACCAATGAGATCAGGCAACTCTTACAGTGCGACTGGGAGGTACAGGGGTGCGCAAGGGAATGCAGGTACTGTAGCATTGCCTGCGTTTCTGTCCTCGTTTACTTCATCCAGAGAACTAATTAAGGAGATAGTCCCTGAACGCTTGAGAGGTACTGTAGACTCTTCATGCAGACCAGCTCCTCCCAGAGAGCACAAACAGTCCCACTGGGACAGACCCATCGTGGAGAAAGTCGCCCAAACAATGCTCAGCAATGCCTCGGGAATGGACAAAATGCTCGTCTCTTAGTGTGAAGAGACCACATTCAGAAAATTTCCTTTCGGCCGTCAGTAATTCAGATTGGTGCAGCTCTTCGCCTAGCCGTCCCAATACTCAGCGAACACAAATGCATTTGCAGCAGGGCGTCAGCTGATCAATTTACAATACACAGTCTCGTCTGTCATACGTCAGAAGGGAAGTATGCCAGACACGATGAGGTCAATAACATCAAACAAGGTCTCGCCACAGCCCGTTGCCCAGGAGACGGAACCTTAGGTATTTAGGCCCGGTGGGTCAAAAGAGTCCAGATGAAATCACCATGCTACCCTGGAAATATAGTAAGCAGATTACATGGGACTACACCTGTCCATTTACATTGGCTGACACCTACTTACAATACTTTGAAGCTGAAAGGGGTGGTGCCGCCAGTTTCAGGGAGACCCAGATCAATAAATGCAGTAGGCTGGCACCATGTTATAACTTCGTCCCAACAAGATTGAAGACCCTTGGGCGACAAACTCATCACAGATACCAAAGACTCCAGAGTCACCAGTTTCCTTTTCCAGAGACTCAGTGTTGCAATTCAAAGAGGAAATGCCTGCAGTATTCAGGGCACATGACCCACCATTGAGTCAGGAAGGGTCCTTAAGTGGAATATAAATGGTAAATGATAATCTTGTCCTGTCTGCCTGAGGGTACGTGTCTGCCACTCCCTAACTGCAGGACGTCTAGCAGGGTTTGAACACTTTTGACCTGACAGTATTTGAAGTCCGTGGCATCACGGCTATACCTTTGAAGAAGAGTTTCGAGAGTATCTACTCTCTGAGCCCGGCCATGGGCCAGGCTCGTCTGGTGCTTGCCTGGTCAACCAGGCTGTTGCTGCTGGAGGCCCGCTGTCCCACATATCCATCACAGCCTGGTTGATCTGGCACCTCAATGTATGTTGATAGCTCGGCGACACTTAAGTATGGCGTCTCCGACGTACAGGTAATTACGAAGATAGACAATAGACTGACAGGCCCTGGGCTGATTCTATACAATACTAGACATGTTATACACATAATATAGAGTATATGTAATATAATATTTAGGACATACTTAAATTTAAGTGAATGTAACTGTAATGGATTGCAATGAATTACAAAGTATGATAATTTACAAATCACGGTGGACCATAGAATTAATAAGAGTATAAGTATTTACGTGATCTACAGATTCTGAGGAAATTTATCTACAAAGAAGAAAGTGTTTAACAGAAAAGGCAAACTTGGTCCACACAAGTCTTTTACTGTTAAATCTCAGAACTCAAGAGAGAATGGAAACATTTATAGAGAGAAAAAAACATTTTGATCCACAATTAAACTAACATATTTTAAGATTTACTACACACACAGTTGAGTACGTTTTGTATTATACTTTTTATCTATACAGGTTATTTACATTTAACTCCAACTCTGCTAGGGAGATTGATACATGCAGAGTGGTCGTCATATCTGGGGGTCCTTAAGTGGAGTATAAATGGTAAATGATAATCACTGTGACTTTTAACTGGCATATTGAGAGTATATTTATTAGGAAGCCCAGCCTGCAGTCGTGTCGTGTCTGCCTGAGGGTAGTGTCTGACTGCCACTCCCTCACCGCGGGGCGTCTAGCAGGGTTTGAACTCTGCTGACCTGACAGTATTTGAAGTCCGTGGTATCACTGACTTCGGTTGTCACAGTATGTTGACAACCGAAGAACTGGATGAAGTATTCGAGATGAAGTCTCTGAGATGTCATGCATGTTCTCCTTCCCATTGGCTTTTTGATGTATTTTATTTTCAAATAAAATTCACAAAAATAGCATATAGGAGGTGGTAGGTGGAACCTGTGCTTTACCTGAAGTACCTTTATCTTCTCTGAGGCTGTGGCTCCCCAGTCACTTCTGGAAGTGGTACATCCCTAATATATATATATATACATAATATATATATATATATATATATATATATATATATATATATATATATATATATATATATGTATGTATGTATATATATATATATATATATATATATATATATATATAATATATATATATATATATATATATATATATATATATATATATATATATATATATATATATATATATATATATATATATATATATATATATATATATATATATATATATATATATATATATATATATATATATATATATATATATATATATATATATATATATATATTATATATATATATATATATATATATATATATATATATATATATATATATGTATATATATATATATATATATATATATATATATATATATATATATATATATATATATATATATATATATATATATATATATATATATATATATATATATATATATATATATATATATATATATATATATATATATATATATATATATATATATATATATATATATATATATATACATATATATATATATATATATATATATATATATATATATATATATATATATATATATATACATATATATATATCATATATATATATATATCATATATATATATATATACATATATATATATATATATATATATATATATTATATATATATATATATATATATATGTCGTGCAAATAGGTAATACTTGCATTTTGGCTTAAATAGCAACGCTCTTCTTGCCGAATAAGGCAAGCTAAAATTTGTGTATGCAATAATTTCTAAAAATCATTCTGAACCTAACGAAACAAAATATATTTCATTGTGTTTGTTTATTATTAAATTATTGTAAACTTATATAAAATATATTTAGTTGAATTAGGCTAAATTAAATTGCACTTGTTATAATAAGGTTCGGTAAGTTTTCTAAGGTTCTGCTTGTACAAAATTATTAATTTTTACATTAACATAAATGAAAAAAATGTATCTTTAAACGTATAAGAGAAAATTTTAGGGAAGAGTTAATTTTAAATGAATTCTTGCTAACTGACCAGTTTTACCTATTCGGCACGACATATATATATATATATATATATATATATATATATATATATATATATATATATATATATATATATATATATGCCACTTCTCCTACCACAATATCTTTTAATTTACCAAGAGGTATATTTTATTACATAATATGGTACGCGAGCCTTAAAAAATGCATTGATGGTATAAAAGTGCCATATACAATACAACAATACATGAAGTTTGAAGGATACATTACAGGTACATAATGCTACGTGTTACTCAAAACTTACATTATAAAAATCTCTTCCAACTCCTCAGAGCTGAGATTCGTACCTAGGATACAGCAGGCATTACCACTCTGAGCTGCAGCACTTAGTCGCTGGAACAGAAAACTATCTGCCCTGGGATTCCCCAGTTACCCTGGCAAGTCTTTTGCCTAGCTCTTTAAGGAGCTTAGGTGCACTCTTTCCCCATAGGCCAAGGGTCTGAACACAAGTTCACCATATTTTCTAGACTTTTGGGACTCCATGAAACTTCCTGGTGTATTTGGAGATAGGTATCAGCCAGTGTGGACGCACATGTGTAGTCCCACACCACCTGCTTGCCGTCTGTCCAGGCTTGCAAGGAGTCAAGACGCTTCTGGGTGTCATCAGATCTGCATAATTGGGGTGACTCCTTTATTGATGGGCATCCAGCTGTTGCAAGGCTCTTCTTGATATTATTAACCTTTTCATGCCTTGCAATCTTTCCCTCTGATCTGAAGCAAGCAAGACCATGATGAATCACTGTCTCCAGTGCTTCATCATCAGCCTTCAATATTGAGAAATTGAAAAATGAGGTGGAAAACCCAGAGTTTAACTAGCAAGAGGTGACCAGCACAGACATCATCACGAGAGACAAGAAGACACAAGTAGCCACACAGACCTGGACAGACTTGCCAGGAAGCTCAAAGAACAAATGGAACTTTAGAAGAAACCACACATGAACACACAAAACTAACATAGAATAATTATGAATGAGCAAGAATTTGTAGCACAAGCAATTGCTTCCCCTGCAAAGTTAATTTAAGACTGTTACAAATATGAGGAAAGTAAGTGTGGTACATCACCAGGTATGCTGGCTAAGTGTGGTATATCACCAGGTATGCTGGCTAATGCCCATTACTCTAGAATGTTCCAAAAAGAATTCTTCAAATTTATAAGGAAATGTGTTAGCTATGAATTTACATAATGCCAGCCTCACAAACCTTCACAACATTTGCTACTTTAAAAACGGTATTCTGTAAATTACTTTTTTATTAATAGCTAAACATAAATGTCAAGAATACCTGTTGTAAGATTATTAACGTACGAAAGTGGTAATAAAAGAGTAGTCGCTTCACGAACAAAGAAAACGGTATTACCGTCCACAACAGAGAATGGGAAGATATAAGGGAAAACTATAGAATCAATTGAATGCAACTTCAACTGGAAATCAAACTGCTTACCACATATCAAATGTGGGAAAAGTAACGCAAAGAAACTTATACAACTATCCATATGTCTTCAGCATGAAAGTTCGCTGAAGAACACATATATGAAGACCCTCGACTACATAAAGTAATGCGCGAACCCCCCATCCAGGACACCGTGAGGGCAGGACATACAGATTAATGAAATCCACAGCATGTATTATCAGGCTTACACCATGACGGCAAGCCTGCATCAACAAACAAGCCTGCATCAACAAACAAGCCTGCATCAACAAACAAGCCTGCATCAACAAACAAGCCTGCATCAACAAACAAGCCTGCATCAACAAACAAGCCTGCATCCTGAAGAACAACACAAAGCAAACTCAGGTTCATAACTCTATAAGTACATAAATATGGGGGAGATCCTTTGCATTTTGAAGAGTCTGGTTGATTTCATAAAATATCCTGATATAATGTTGGGGACAATGACTTCAAGTATGGGTTGAGGCTGTAAAGCTCTTATACGTTATAATCACTGGTTATGGTTAACCAAAGATGATTTAATTATGTCATGATCAATAACGGAATTATTACCCACAACAACCCAGACTACTACAACCTCACAAATTATTATAAATGACATTCACTTCACGGGTTGTCTGGACACAATATTGAGCGTGACATAATCTAGCTTTTAGAGAATTTCAAGATTTCCTTCTATAAAACTTAATGCATAACAAACAAGGTTTATACCGTCACCAAAATCACCACCACCACCACCACCACCATCATCATCACCACTACCACCATCATCATCATCACCACCACTACCACCATCATCATCACCACCACCACCACCACCACCATCACAACAACAACCACCACAACAACAACCACCACAACAACAACCACAACAACAACCACCATCATTATCACCACCTCTACCATCACCACCACTACCACCAGAATCACCACCACCACCAATATCACTACCATCACCACTACCACCACCAACATCACTACCACCACCACCATCACTACCACCACCACCACCGGAACAACAACAACAACAACAACAACCACCATCATTATCACCACCTCTACCATCACCACCACTACAACCAAAATCACCACCACCACCAATATCACTTCCATCACCACTACCACCACCACCATCACTACCACCACCACCACCACCACCACCAGAATCACCACCACCACCAATATCACTACCATCACCACTACCACCACCACCATCACTACCACCACCACCATCACTACCACCACCACCACCACCACTACCACCAGAATCACCACCACCACCAATATCACTACCATCACCACTACCACCACCACCATCACTACCACCACCATCACTACCACCAGCACCACCATCACTACCACCACCACCATCACTACCACCACCACCACCATCACTACCACCACCACCACCATCACTACCACCACCACCACCACCGGAACAACAACAACATGAGTCAGAGATCAATAGATGTTGGTAGTTACGCGGAGCTCTCAAGGTCACGTGATTCTTGTACAAGGTCATCTTCCCTTCCCCCTCTCTCCCCTTCCCTCACCCCCTGCCCCTCTCTCCCCTTCCCTCACCCCCTGCCCCTCTCTCCCCTTCCCTCACCCCCTGCCCCTCTCTCCCCTTCCCTCACCCCTGCCCCTCTCTCCCTTCCCTCACCCCCTGCCCCTCTCTCCCCTTCCCTCACCCCCTGCCCCTCTCTCCCCTTCCCTCACCCCTGCCCCTCTCTCCTTCCCTCAACCCTGCCCCCCTCTCCCCTTCCCTCACCCCTGCCCTCTCTCCCCTTCCCTCACCCCCTGCCCTCTCTCTCCCTTCCCTCACCCCTGCCCTCTCTCCCTTCCCTCACCCCTGCCCCTCTCCCTTCCCTCACCCCTGCCCCTCTCTCCTTCCCTAACCCCTTCACTCCTCCCCTTCCTTCCTCCCTTTCCATCACCCCCTTCCTCACCTTCAATAAATCCAACGTGAGGGAGAAAGGCGGAAGTGTTGAAGTAATGTGATGGAGGATTCCTCCACCACCACAGTGATGGAGGCTTCTTCCACCACCACCACAGTGATGGAGGCTTTCTCCACCACCACTTTGATGTAGGTTTCCTCCACCACCACAGTGATGGAAGCTTCTTCCACCACCACAGTGATGGAAGCTTCTTCCACCACAGTGATGGAGGCTTCCTCCACCACAACATTGATGGAGGCTTCCTCCACCACAACATTGATGGAGGCTTCCTCCACCACAACATTGATGGAGGCTTCCTCCACCACCATAGTGATGGAGGCTTCCTCCTCACCACAGTGATGGAGGCTTCCTCCTCACCACAGTGATGGAGGCTTCCACCACCAATAGTGATGGAGGCTTTCTTCACCACAGTGATAGAGGCTTCCCTCACCACCACAGTGATGGACTCTTCCCTCACCACAGTGATGGAGGCTTCCTTCACAACAATGATGGGCTTCTTCACCAGTGGGCTTCCTCACCACAATGATGGAGGCTCACCCCAAGTGATGAGGTCACACATGATGGGCTTCACCACCACAGTGATGGAGGCTTCTCACCACAATGTGGGGCTTCACCAGTGAGCTCTACCAATGATGGAGCTTCCCTCACCACAGTGATGGAGGCTTCCCCACCACAATGATGGAGCTTCCACTCACCACAATGAGCTTTCACCACAGTGATGGGGCTTCCTTCACCACAGTGGAGGCTTCCCTCACCACAATGATGGAGGCTTCCACCACCACAGTGATGGAGGCTTCCCTCACCACAGTGATGGTCTTCCACCACCACAGTGATGGAGGCTTCTCACCACAGTGGAGGCTTCCTCACCACAATGATGGAGGCTTCCACCACCAAAGTGATGGAGGCTTCCCTCACCACAGTGATGGAGGCTTCCACTCACCACAGTGATGAAGGCTTCTCACCACAGTGATGGCACTCACCATATGATGGAGGCTTCCTCACCACAATGAGAGCTTCCACCACCAGTGATGGAGGCTTCCCCACCACAGTGATGGAGGCTTCCACTACCACAGCGATTGAAGGTCTTTTCACCACAGTGATGGAGGCTTCATCATAATGATGGAGCTTCCTTCACCACAATGATGGAGGTTTCCGTCACCACCAGTGATGGAGGCTTCCATCACCACAGTGATGGAGGCTTCCCTCACCACCACAGTGATGGAAGCTTCCACCACCACAATGGTGGAGGCTTCCTTCACCACAGTGGATGGGCTTCCCACCCAAGTGATGGAGGCTTCCACCACCAGTGATGGAGGCTTCCACCACCACAGTGATGGAGGCTTCCTTCTCCACAATGATGGAGGCTTCCTTCACCACAATGATGGAGGCTTCCTTCTCCACAATGATGGAGGCTTCCCTCACCACAGTGATGGAGGCTTCCACCACCATAGTGATGGAGGCTTCCACCACCACAGTGATGGAGGCTTCCACCACCACAGTGATGGAGGCTTCCTCACATGATGGCTCAATGATGGAGGCTTCCACGTGATGGCTCACCACATAGTGATGGAGGCTTCCACCACCACAGTGATGGAGGCTTCCACCACCACAGTGATGGAGGCTTCCACTACCACAGTGATGGAGGCTTCCACCACCACAGTGATGGAGGCTTCCACCACCACAGTGATGGAGGCTTCCTTCATTACAATGATGGAGGCTTTCCTCACCACCAAGTGATGGAGGCTTCTACCTAACCACCACAGTGATGGAGGCTTCCTTCATCACAATGATGGAGGCTTTCCTCACCACTGCAGTGATGGAGACTTCCTAAACCACCACCACTGCAGTGATGGAGGCTTCTAAACCACCACCACAGTGATGGAGGCTTCCTAAACCACCACCACAGTGATGAAGACTTCCTTCATTACCACAGTGATGGATGCTTCCCTCACCACCACAGTGATGGAGGTTTCCTAACCACCCCAGTATGGAGCCTTCCTCACATCCACCACAGTGATGGAGGCTTCCTCCCAGCCACCACAGTATGGAGGCTTCTCACCGATCAAGGAGCTCTTCACCACCACGCACCAGAGAGATGAACACGGGTCCATCACTAGCACTACCAGTATGGAGCTTCCGATCCTGGATGAACCATGAGCTGACCATGAGAGAGACAGTGGTCATGATCGTGATCCTATGACTTCGGCACCACCTCCGTGAACAATTGGGTCCAAGAGCTGCAGTGAGTAGCGAGAGTGCTCCTACTTTGGCAGCCCGACCAGAGACCAGACTTCTCTGTTTATTGCCTGATCAGGCAGACTGTTGCTGTCAGCAACTGCCTGGTTGATGAAGACACTTGGAGAAGGCAGTGGATGTTGACGCAGTGTATGTTGACGCAGTGAATGTTGACGCAGTGGATGTTGACGCAGTGGATGTTGACGCAGTGGATATTGATGCAGTGGATGTTGATGCAGTGGATGTTGACGTAATGGATGTTAACGCAGTGGATGTTGACGCGTTGGATGTTGACGCAGTGGATGTTGACGAAGTGGATGTTGACGCGTTGGATGTTGACGCAGTGGATGTTGACGCAGTGGATGTTGACGCAGTGGATTTTGACGCAGGGGATGTTGACTCAGCGGATGTTGATGCAGTGGATGTTGACGCAGTGGGTGTTGACGTAGTGGATGTTGACGCAGTGGATGTTGACGCAGTGGATGTTGACGCAGTGTTTTTGTATTCTGAATATTAAAATGGTATAAAATACCACGTGACTTCCTTGATTTTTGCTCAGTTTATTTATGAGTCTCGCACATCTCGCACTCCACTTCCTATGTCCAGCACATCTCGCACTCCACTTCCTATGTCCAGCACATCTCGCACTCCACTTCCTATGTCCAGCACATCTCGCACTCCACTTCCTATGTCCAGCACATCTCGCACTCCACTTCCTATGTCCAGCACATCTCGCACTCCACTTCCTATGTCCAGCACATCTCGCACTCCACTTCCTATGTCCAGCACATCTCGCACTCCACTTCCTATGTCCAGCACATCTCGCACTCCACTTCCTATGTCCAGCATCTCACTCCACTTCCTATGTCCAGCAATCTCACTCACTTCCTATGTCCAGCACATCTCGCACTCCACTTCCTATGTCCAGCACATCTCGCACTCCACTTCCTATGTCCAGCACATCTCGCACTCCACTTCCTATGTCCAGCACATCTCGCACTCCACTTCCTATGTCCAGCACATCTCGCACTCCACTTCATATGTCCAGCACATCTCGCACTCCACTTCCTATGTCCAGCACATCTGCACTCCACTTCCTATGTCCAGCACATCTCGCACTCCACTTCATATGTCCAGCACATCTCGCACTCCACTTCCTATGTCCAGCACATCTCGCACTCCACTTCATATGTCCAGCACATCTCGCACTCCACTTCCTATGTCCAGCACATCTCGCACTCCACTTCATATGTCCAGCACATCTCGCACTCCACTTCCTATGTCCAGCACATCTCGCACTCCACTTCATATGTCCAGCACATCTCGCACTCCACTTCATATGTCCAGCACATCTCGCACTCCACTTCATATGTCCAGCACATCTCGCACTCCACTTCATATGTCCAGCATATGTAAAGTCAGTCAAAACACTGAGCACCAGCATGGAGCCCACACCTCACTACAAACACTGAGCACCAGCATGGAGCCCACACCTCACTACAAACACTGAGCACCAGCATGGAGCCCACACCTCACTACAAACACTGAGCACTAGCATGGAGCCCACACCTCACTACAAACACTGAGCACCAGCATGGAGCCCACACCTCACTACAAACACTGAGCACCAGCATGGAGCCCACACCTCACTACAAACACTGAGCACCAGCATGGAGCCCACACCTCACTACAAACAGTGAGCACCAGCATGGAACCCACACCTCACTACAAACACTGAGCACCAGCATGGAGCCCACACCTCACTACAAACACTGAGCACCAGCATTGAGCCCACACCTCACTACAAACACTGAGCACCAGCATGGAGCCCACACCTCACTACAAACACTGAGCACCAGCATGGAGCCCACACCTCACTACAAACACTGAGCACCAGCATGGAGCCCACACCTCACTACAAACAGTGAGCACCAGCATGGAACCCACACCTCACTACAAACACTGAGCACCAGCATGGAGCCACACCTCACTACAAACACTGAGCACCAGCATGTAGCCCACACCTCACTCAAACACTGAGCACCAGCATGGAGCCCACACTCACTACAAACACTGAGCACCAGCATGGAGCCCACACCTCACTACAAACACTGAGCACCAGCATGGAGCCCACACCTCACTACAAACACTGAGCACCAGCATGGAGCCCACACCTCACTACAAACACTGAGCACCAGCATGGAGCCCACACCTCACTACAAACACTGAGCACCAGCATGCAGCCCACACCTCACTACAAACACTGAGCACCAGCATGGAGCCCACACCTCACTACAAACACTGAGCACCAGCATGGAGCCCACATCTCACTACAAACACTGAGCACCAGCATGGAGCCCACACCTCACTACAAACACTGAGCACCAGCATGGAGCCACACCTCACTACAAACACTGAGCACCAGCATTGAGCCCACACCTCACTACAAACACTGAGCACCAGCATGGAGCCCACACCTCATACAAACACTGAGCACCAGCATGAGCCCACACCTCACTACAAACACTGAGCACCAGCATGGAGCCCACACTCACTTCAAACACTGAGCACCAGCATGGAGCCCACACCTCACTACAAACACTGAGACCAGCATTGAGCCCACACCTCACTACAAACACTGAGCACCAGCATGGAGCCACCCCTCACTACAAACACTGAGCACCAGCATGGAGCCACACCTCACTACAAACACTGAGCACCAGCATGGAGCCCACACTCACTTCAAACACTGAGCACCAGCATGGAGCCACACCTCACTACAAACACTGAGCACCAGCATGGAGCCCACCTCACTACAAACACTGAGCACCAGCATGGAGCCACACCTCACTACAAACACTGAGCACCAGCATGGGCCCACCTCACTACAAACACTGAGCACCAGCATGGAGCCACACCTCACTACAAACACTGAGCACCAGCATGGAGCCCACCTCACTACAAACACTGAGCACCAGCATGGAGCCCACACCTCACTACAAACACTGAGCACCAGCATGGAGCCACACTCACTACAAACACTGAGCACCAGCATGGAGCCACACCTCACTACAAACACTGAGCACCAGCATGGAGCCACACCTCACTACAAACACTGAGCACCAGCATGGAGCCACACCTCACTACAAACACTGAGCACCAGCATGGAGTCCACACCTCACTACAAACACTGAGCACCAGCATGGAGCCCACACCTCACTACAAACACTGATCACCAGCATGGAGCCCACACCTCACTACAAACACTGAGCACCAGCATGGAGCCACACCTCACTACAAACACTGAGCACCAGCATGGAGTCCACACCTCACTACAAACACTGAGCACTAGCATGGAGCCCACACCTCACTACAAACACTGAGCACCAGCATGGAGCCACACCTCACTACAAACACTGAGCACCAGCATGGAGTCCACCTCACTACAAACACTGAGCACCAGCATGGAGCCACACCTCACTACAAACACTGAGCACCAGCATGGAACCCACACCTCACTACAAACACTGAGCACCAGCATGGAGCCCACACCTCACTACAAACACTGAGCACCAGCATGGAGCCCACACCTCACTACAAACACTGAGCACTAGCATGGAGCCCACACCTCACTACAAACACTGAGCACCAGCATGGAGCCACACCTCACTACAAACACTGAGCACCAGCATGGAGCCACACCTCACTACAAACACTGAGCACTAGCATGGAGCCCACACCTCACTACAAACACTGAGCACCAGCATGGAGCCACACCTCACTACAAACACTACACGCCCCGATGGCATGGTGGCTAGCGCTCTTGCTTCACGCATGGAGGGCCCGGGTTCAATTCCCGGCGGGGCCGAAACATTTCGAAGTGTTTCGTTACACACACATACAACAGGCCTAGTGTCTAATCGACATGTGCCTAGGACAAAATGGTAACTAACTGAGCACCAGCATGGAGTCCACACCTCACTACAAACACTGAGCACCAGCATGGAGCCCACACCTCACTACAAACACTGAGCACCAGCATGGAGCCCACACCTCACTACAAACACTGAGCACCAGCATGGAGCCCACACCTCACTACAAACACTGAGCACCAGCATGGAGTCCACACCTCACTACAAACACTGAGCACTAGCATGGAGCCCACACCTCACTACAAACACTGAGCACCAGCATGGAGCCCACACTTCACTACAAACACTGAGCACTAGCATGGAGCCCACACCTCACTACAAACACTGAGCACCAGCATGGAGCCACACCTCACTACAAACACTGAGCACCAGCATGGAGCCACACCTCACTACAAACACTGAGCACCAGCATGGAGCCCACACCTCACTACAAACACTGAGCACCAGCATGGAGCCACACCTACTACAAACACTGAGCACCAGCATGGAGCCACACCTCACTACAAACACTGAGCACCAGCATGGAGCCACACCTCACTACAAACACTGAGCACCAGCATGGAGCCACACCTCACTACAAACACTGAGCACCAGCATGGAGCCACACCTCACTACAAACACTGAGCACCAGCATGGAGCCACACCTCACTACAAACACTGAGCACCAGCATGGAGCTCACTACAAACACTGAGCACCAGCATGGAGCCCACACCTCACAACAAACACTGAGCACCAGCATGGAGCCCACACCTCACTACAAACACTGAGCACCAGCATGGAGCCACACCTCACACAAACACTGAGCACCAGCATGGAGCCCACACTCACTACAAACACTGAGCACCAGCATGGAGCCACACCTCACTACAAACACTGAGCACCAGCATGGAGCCACACCTCACTACAAACACTGAGCACCAGCATGGAGCCCACCTCACTACAAACACTGAGCACCAGCATGGAGCCACACCTCACTACAAACACTGAGCACCAGCATGGAGCCACACCTCACTACAAACACTGAGCACCAGCATGGAGCCACACTCACTACAAACACTGAGCACCAGCATGGAGCCACACCTCACTACAAACACTGAGCACCAGCATGGAGCCCACACCTCACTACAAACACTGAGCACCAGTATGGAGCCACACCTCACTACAAACACTGAGCACCAGCATGGAGCCCACACCTCACTACAAACACTGAGCACCAGCATGGAGCCACACCTCACTACAAACACTGAGCACCAGCATGGAGCCACACCTCACTACAAACACTGAGCACCAGCATGGAGCCACCCCTCACAAAACATGGCACCAGCATGGGCACACCTCAACACTGAGCACCAGCATGGAGCCACACCTCACTACAAACACTGAGCACCAGCATGGAGTCCACACCTCACTACAAACACTGAGCACCAGCATGGAGCCACACCTCACTACAAACACTGAGCACCAGCATGGAGCCCACACCTCACTACAAACACTGAGCACCAGCATGGAGCCCACACCTCACTACAAGTACTGCACAACAGCCTAGTTCCATTCTGAAGGCACAGCAAAATACACGTAACTTCAAGGAATAAATATTAAATTGTTATCCCAGGATGTAAATGTTTCGATGTGTTTTTTCACCCAGACTCAAAACTTTGTGTCTGCAAAATTTCCGGCAAAACCTTTATCCGCATTGACTTCGGAAAAGCCATTGGCAGCATGTCCATGCACTCTACCCCAGGATCAGACTCGTGGGACCCCAATGTTAAAAGAAAACTATAAGAAACCCCTATCAGGTGTTTTAACTACTCAATAAAGATGGCGCCTAGACACATGGGCCATCCCACAGCTGTTAAAAACAAAGAAAGCAAAACAATAGCAAAGAACTATAGACCAGCATCCCACATTAAAAAATATTTCACAGAGTTTTAAGAAGCAATATCTCTAACCATGTAAATTCCCAACAAGTGCACAACCCAGGGCAATATGGGTTTAAAGCATGTTGCTCCTGCCTCTCACACCTAATGAACTATTACGACACGTTCTTGGATGCACTGGAAAACAAAAGGCAGATGTTGTATATACTAACTTTACAAATGTTTTTAATAAGTGCGATCATAGTGTAATAGTAAACAAAATGCACGCAGAAGGAACCAATGGAAGTTGGCAGCTGGAGTCTTAACGTTCTAACAAACAGAAAGCAAAGGATTACAGTAAGAGAGTTAAGTCAGAGGCTGCCACAGTCACAAGCTCTTTTCACCCTGACACAGTACTCACCACCATCTTTTTCTTCGTGATTATATCCAATATAAGCAAGGTATCTCCATGAAGGATCACAAACATGGAAAGTAAAACTTATAGAAATAGTAGCAATGAATTGGGAGACATCCAGATTCCAGCAATCAAGTACTAGGTTTCGAGTACCTGGTGGAATTCGGAATGAAGAAAGAAATGGAGTAACTGAATACAGTTGAACCTCTGGTCACGAACGATTCTGAACACAAACAAATCGGTTCACGACCAAAAAATTCGCCATTTTTTTGCATCTGGCCACGAACACATAATCGGGTGCCGAATAAACACAACCGGGCCAATTTTCACATTCCGTGCCATTTTTTTCGCAAGCGCCAGTTTTCCCCACTTCCTGTTGTTTGTGTACACCTCGCCTTGTAGTCGGTCTAGGTCAGACATGCATTCATTTGCTGTGAACTCCTTGTGTTGTATTTCATGTGTTTTTTAATTAATTTTGCAATTAACCATGGTCTCTAAGAAAGTGAAGAGTGGAAATGTGGGTAAAAAGGTTTGAAGAAAATTGAAATAGAAGTGAAGAAAAAAAATATTCAAAATTATGAGCATAGTGTGAGTGTTACCCATCTTGATGCGGAGTTCACGAAGCCTACGTCTACGATCTCGACTATTCTGAAGAGCAACTATTAAAGTAGCTAATGTTGCTAAGAGAGTTACGATGTTAACCAAGCAAAGGCCTCAAGTGCTGGAAGAGGTGGAGAAACTGTTGCTAGTGTGGTTAAACGAGAAGCAACTTGTAGGTGATAGCACAAGCGAGGCGATCATATGCGAGAAAGCCAGGAAGATACACAGTGATTTGCGGCAGAATTACCCTTCTATGAGTGCAGAAAGTGATGAATTTAAAGCCAGTAGAGGATGGTTAAGGCATGGTAAGGTGTGGTAAGGCATGGAGAGGCTGCAAGTTCTGACGCTGCTGCTGCTGCGTGAAGGCAACAAGTGTTCAACTGCGACGACACCGACCAGGTTGTTTTGGAAGATGTCGAGGAGGACCTACAAAACCCAGGAAGAGAAGACCGTGCTCGGCCACAAGCCAATGAAGGACAGATTAACCCTTTTGTTGTGCGCGAACGCAAGTGGCGATCTAAAAATTAAACTGCTAGTCGTCTACCAGTTCGAGAATCGTCGTGCGTTCAAGCAGCACAATGTGAACAAGGCCAGACTGCCTGTGATGTGGAGAGCGAATACGAAGGGTTGGGTCACAAGGAGCTTGTTTTTAGAATGGCTGCACGAGTCTTTTGTTCCCGCTGCTAGGAAATATCTTGTCGACAATCTTCTGCCTGAAAGGTGCCTTCTTCTGATAGACAGTGCATCGGCACACCCTCCAAGTTTGGTTGACGATATAGACATTGAGTACGACTTCATTAGGGTCAAGTTCCTTCCCCGCAGGACAACTCCTCTTCTGCAGCCCATGGACCAGCAAGTGATCTCCAACTTCAAGAAGCTGTACACTAAGGGACTCTTCACCAGGTATTTTAATGTGACCAAGGAGACGTCATTGACGCTGAAGGAGTTCTGGAAGAACTATTTCAACATAGTTCATTGCATCAGCCTTATCGACAAAGCCTGGGAAGGCGTCACGTACCGGACCTTGAATTCACGTTGGAAGAAACTTTGGCCTGAATGCGTTCCTGAATGAGATCTCAAAGGATTTGAGACCTGTGTTGTGGAGGAGATTGTGTCCATGGGCAAGAACATGGGTCTAGTTGTCGACAGTGACGGCATCGAGGAACTGGTCGAGGATCACGAGGAGGAACTGACAACGGATGAACTCGCTGAACTCCAGAATGATCAGCATAAGGTGCTCACTGAGGAGCAGTCATCGGGGGAAGAAGAAGAAGAAAGGGAGGAGATTAAAAGTGATGTGATAAAAGCCGTCATAGAAAAATGGAATGAGTGCCAAGATTTCTTTGAGAAGAACAACCCCGACAAAACTGTTATGAATAGTGTTGAACATGATGAATGATAACGTCGTCTCTCATTTCCGTAACGTTCACTGACGCGAAGGAAAAGACAATTCACATTAGATTGGTTTATGGTGAAGTTGGTCCACCCTAAACGAGAGAAAACACCTGAAGGAGAACGTCCTTCCACCGCGGAGGTGGATTCTCCCTCAAAACAGTAACCTCCTCCCCACTTATCTTCCTCCTCACTTCCTTCACGCCACAAGTCGACTCATGCAAGGTTAGTTTTCTTGGTTGTTTACAGTATGTTTTTCTTTCTTTAAGGTTCTTCTCTATTAAAATGTGCATTGTTTTGCATTCTTAAGAATTTTTCGAACTTTGATTATTTTTCCTGTGCTTAAAACTCAAAAAAAAAAAAAAAAAAAAAAAATGTTTACAGCAAACGGTTCTTAGAGGTCTAGAACGGACTAGTGCAATGTTAGTTTTCTCTGTTGTTCAAGGTTTTCTCTGTTGTTCAAGGTTTTCTCTGTTGTTCAAGGTTTTCTCTGTTGTTCAAGGTTTTCTCAGTGTTATTCAAGGTTTTTACATTTACTATTACACTGTGTATTCTATGGTATAATTAACTATTTTTGTGCTTAAAAAATCTTAAAAAAAAAACATAAAAAAATATTTACATACACTTCATAGGGAAAGGATTAATCGTATTTACATACAATCCAATGGGAAAATTAGGTTCGGGTCACGATCAAATCGGGTGGCGACCATAGTTTTGGAACGAATTATGGTCGTGACCAGAAGTTCCACTGTAATATTAAATAAGTTTACAGAAGTGAGAACTCTGAAGGCACGGAAAAATGTTGAGAGGAAATGCAATGGGAAAGGAAACTAGGTGGCAAACCTGCACAAGAAATTATTGAAATAATGGAGTCAAAGTGCCAATAGAAAGAGGTAAAAAATCATACCAAGCATGAAGAAAAGAAAAAAGAGAGACAGTGAGAGTTCAGGGCTTTGAAGATAAACAGAGAACATCAAACCACAGAAAAGAAGTAAAGAAACAAGAGAGCTAGAAACGATTACGACAGGATAAGAAGAAAAGATGAAAGACACTTAGAAAATGATAAAGGATCAAAGGGAAAAAAATAAACCAAAGTTACTTTGCATAATAAAGAAGACGTCTGTAAAGGATCAAGTGATAAGAATGGAGAAGAGCGGAAGAAAGATGACAGCAAAAGATTCAAAGAGATCTTCATAGAAGACCTCACAGCAACCATCTTCAATCAGTCTCTCCAATCAATGCAGCTGCCAGAAGTTGAAAAAATATGCCACTGTGGTCCCCATATATAAAAAAAAGGGACAGACAAGCGGGTCTGAATTACAGGCCGTCATCTCTAATATATTCATTTTCTAGAAAGTCATGGAGAAGTGTGTTCAGAGAAAGATATTGATAAACTTTGAGAGAATTTTTTATATGAGCAAACCAACACTGATTAAGGGATCAAAAATTGTGTTGCGCGACCCTACTGGGAGCTCTGTGACATCGTCAGAGACACCATACAAAACACACAGGGAAAGGTCGATTACATTATTTTAGATTGCAAGTTACCACTTGATACAGTAGCACACTAGAGATTAGTCAAGGCTGTGTTTGTGTGGGTCAGGGAGCACTTGAAAGACAGAATGCGCAAAGATGAGACATCGGAATAGAAGAATGACAAGTGTGGTTCAGCCCAGCTCAGTATTAGCACTGCTACTCTTCCTGGTGTGTAAACCATCTACTAGAAAGTGTCAGATCTTATTAGCACTGCTACTCTTCCTGGTGTGTAAACCATCTACTAGAAAGTGTCAGATCTTATTAGCACTGCTACTCTTCCTGGTGTGTAAACCATCTACTAGAAAGTGTCAGATCTTATGTGTCACTATTTCCCGGAGAAGCAGAACTAATGAGAAAAAAGGGAACAGAAATAACATTGAGGGAGACCTCAACACACTGCCAGTGTGCTCCAGCCAGTAATGTCCACACTTCAATCCAAACAAATGCAAGGTCATGCGTATTGGAGGACATGGAAGACCGGACGCAGAATACAGCATGGGCGGAGAGAGGCTACAAATATCAAAGTGAAAAGGACCTGTGAGTGAATATAACACCCAACATATAGACAGAAATACACTAAAACCTTGTAACTACAGTGACATATGTAAGATAAGCAAGTCTTAAAATAACATTCAGGAACTTGAATAAAAAAATCATGCAGAACCTTATATACGACATATGTTACGTCAGTCACTGAGTACGAGGCCCCAGCATGGAGCCCACACCTGGTCAAACACGAACATAAATTCAAAATTATCCAAAAGTTTGGAAGCAGACTTGTACTACAAGAGAGAGGAATGCACTGTGAGGATACACTCAAATAAATGAAACTGACGAAAGAGGACTAATGGAGACATGATTACGACATACCAAATCTTACGAGAAATTGATAGGGCAGATATGGGCAACCTCCTTAAGAGGACCAGGATCAAAGGGACACAGGTTGGAAGCTGAAGACATTGATGAGACACAGAGATGGGCAGCCACAAGCAACAGCCTGGTCGACCAGGTAATCAAGGAGGCCTGGTCCTAGGCTGGACTGCGGGAGTAGGGGAAAATCCGAAACAGTCACATGTAAATAACAGATAAAGAAATATTTCTTTGATCTTGTGTTTGAAAAGTGGAATGACTTAGATGAGGCAACAAGTTCTGAACATATTACAAACAACGGGAACAGCGGTGAAAAAACTGTAGATAAAACCAGATACTTCTAAGACAACCATCCTCCTTATAACTCTCACATTTTCACATAAGAATTTGAAGCCCATTTCTAACTTAGGTTAGGTTAAGTTAGGCTAATTTAGATTAGGTTAAATTGGATTATGTTAAGTTAGACTAGGTTACATTAGGTTAGGTTAGGGTATATTAGGTTAGGTTAGATTGGGTTATGTTAAGTTAGGTTAGGCTATGATACAATGGAAAAACTATAAATATAAGATAAAGACGATGTAAGAGTGAGTCAGTAGCGGGAACAGACGACGGACAGCCACTGCACACTGCTCGTGTAACTATGTCATATTTCAACTATTCAAGGCCCCATCAACAGCCATCCATTTGACTTTTTACAACAGTACCATGATGTCTGTGGTTAAAAGGACGGGTTGCTTGTAGACAATGGAACCAGTCAGCATCTCTCTGTGGGTTCTGCTGGAGGGAGCAGAGGAACTGTGTGATCCACTAGCAGAGATTGTCATGATATCAACTAAAGCAGGAAAGTTGCCAGAGGTCTGGAAAACACCTAATGTAGCCAGGACACGCAGAAAAAGACACACACACAGTGGCAGTGAGCTACACATCGGTGTCACTGACCTGCATAGCGTGAAAGGTTATGTAGAAGATTATCAGGAAAAGAGAGCGGATTCATGAACAACAACCATCACTGTTCTCTAGATGGTAAATCCTGCCTAACAAATCAACTAGAGTTCAATAACAAGGTAACGAAAGTCAGGCAGGAGAGAGGGGGGGGTGCACGAACGGTGTATTACTGGGATGCACAGTATTCTATATAGTAGCCCACGAGAAACTGAGGATAATAGCTAGAGGAGCAAACAGGAATTACAGGGAAAGCAATATAGAGGATTAAAGAATAATTAAAAGGAAGGAAACGAATTGTTGTATAAGAGAAGGTGTGAGAATGGGCGAGTGTGACAAGTGGGGTTCAACAAAGGTTAGCTTAGAATAGAAATGTTCTTTCTGTATATAAACATGACAAGAAGAAATCGAGTCAGATGTGTCCCTGTTCACAGGTGACGTGAATCTAATGAGGAGAATACAAACAAAAGAAGACCAGGAAATACTGCAAATGGATCTGGATAAACTGTAGGACTGGTCTGACAAGTGGCTATTAGAAATGAACCCCAGCACATGCAAAATTATGAAAATCAGTGAAGGGCAACAACGACTGGAAACAGAGTACAAACTCGGAGGATAAAAGCTAAAAAAGAAGTAACTTGGAGTGAGCATAGTTCCAAGCATCTGACCTGAGGCCCACACCAACCCAATAAACGCTGCAGTAAACGCAAGATAGGACCAAAGACTTGACACTTGCAACCACAATAAGGTGAGTAGAATTAGGTGAGTGCACACACGCGCACGCGAGCGCACACACATACTGACGACACTGGAGGACAGGAGAGATAGGGGGGACGTGATAACCACATATAAAATACTGAGAGGAATCGACAAGGTGGACAGATACAGGATGTTCCAGAGATAGGACACAGCAACAAGGGGTCACAATTGGAAATTGAAGACTAAGATGAGCCACAGGGATGTTAGGAAGTATTTCTTCAGTCACAGAGTTGTCAGGAAGTGGAATAGTCTGGTAAGTGAGGTAGTGGAGGCAGGTACCATACATAGGTACGATAAAGCTTATGGAGCAGGAAGAGAGTGGACCTAGTAGCGACCAGTGAACAGGCGGGGACAGGAGCTATGACAGTTAGGTGAGTACACAAACACACCTCACACACACACACACACACACACACACACACACGAAACAACGCAAGAAAATAATATAAGTGTAAGACCAGGGAAAACAGGATAACAGAAATGTAAACAAATTAACAGGGAAAAAACTGCAAAGAAAAAATGCAAACAAGAAGACAAACATGTGAACTGGATGGTAAACAAGTGAACAGGAAGGTAAACAAATTAACAGAAGGGTAAACAAGTGAACAGGAAGGTAATCAAGAGAACAGGAAGGTAAACAAGTGAACAGGAAGGTAATCAAGAGAACAGGAAGGTAAACAAGTGAACAGGAAGGTAATCAAGAGAACAGGAAGGTAAACAAGTGAACAGGAAGGTAATCAAGAGAACAGGAAGGTAAACAAGTGAACAGGAGGGTAATCAAGAGAACAGGAAGGTAAACAAGTGAACAGGAAAGTAAACAAGTGAACAGGAAGGTAAACAAGTGAACAGGAAGGTAATCAAGAGAACAGGAAGGTAAACAAGTGAACAGGAGGGTAATCAAGAGAACAGGAAGGTAAACAAGTGAACAGGAAAGTAAACAAGTGAACAGGAAGGTAAACAAGTGAACAGGAAGGTAAACAAGTGAACAGGAAAGTAAGCAAGTGAACATGAAAGTAAACAAGTGAACAGGAAGGTAAACAAATGAACAGGAGGGTAAACAAGTGAACAGGAAAGTAAACAAGTGAACAGGAAAGTAAACAAGTGATCAAGAAAGTAAACAAGTGAACAGGAAGGTAAACAAGTGAACAGGAAAGTAAACAAGTGATCAAGAAAGTAAACAAGTGAACAGGAAGGTAAACAAGTGAACAGGAAGGTAAACAAGTGAACAGGAAAGTAAACAAGTGATCAAGAAAGTAAACAAGTGAACAGGAAAGTAAACAAGTGAACAAGAAAGTAAAAAATTGAGCAGGAAAGTAAACACTTTAACAGGAAAGTAAACAATTGAACAGGAAAGTAAACACTTTAACAGGAAAGTAAACAAGTGAACAAGAAAGTAAAAAAACAGGAAGGTAAACAAGTGAACAAGAAAGTAAACAAGTGAACAAGAAAAAAAACAAGTGACCAAGAAAGTAAACAAGTGAACAAGAAAGTAAACAAGTGAACAGGAAAGTAAACAAGTGAACAGGAAAGTAAACACTTTAACAGGAAATTAAACAAGTGAACAGGTAGAAAAACAGAAATAAACGAATGTAAGAAACATTCCTAAACCCACACGGGCACAAAAAACAAGAAATGCCAACAGCAAAGATATAAATTAGAGAGATAACGTGTGTATATGTGTGTATGTGTGTGTGTGTGTGTGTGTGTGTGTGTGTGTGTGTGTGTGTGTGTGTGTGTGTGTGTGTGTGTGTGTGTGTATGTGTGTATGTACTCACTTAGTTGTGGTTGCAGGGGTCGAATCATGTGTATGTGTGTGTGTGTGCATGTGTGTGTGTATGAGTGTATGTGTGAGTATGTGTGTGTGTGTGCGTATGTACTCACCTAGTTGTGGTTGCAGGGGTCGAGTCATGTGTGTATGTGTATGTGAAACTGGACAAGTATCTTCATCGGGTGCCAGATCAACCAGGCTGTGATGGATATGTGGGGCAGCGGGCCTCTAGCAGCAACAGCCTGGTTGACCAGGCAAGCACCAGACGAGCCTGGCCCATGGCCGGGCTCAGAGAGTAGATAAACTCTCGAAACTCTTCAAAGGTATATCAAAGGTAAAGGTATGTGGTAGTTACCATTTTGTCATAGGCACATGTCGATTAGACACTAGGCCTGTTGTATGTATGTATGTATGTGTGTGTGTGTGTGTGTGTAACGAAACACTTCGAAATATTTCGGCCCCGCCGGGAATTGAACCCGGGCCCTCCGTGCGTGAAGCAAGAGCGCTAGCCACCATGCCATCGGGGCGTGTATATATGTGTGCGTGTGTGTACGTGTGTGTGTGCGCGTGTGTGTATGTGTGTATGTGTGTGTATGTGTGTGTGTATGTGTGTATGTATGTGTGTGTGTGATTGTGTGTATGTGTGTGTTTGTATGTGTGCGCGTGTGTGTTTGTGTTTGAGTGTTTGTGTGTACGTGTGTTTGTGTGTGTGTGTGTGCGTGTGAGTGTGTGTGCGTGTGTACATGTGTATGTGTGTGCATGTGTGTACGTGTGTGTGTGTACGTGTGCGCGCGTGTGTGCGTATATGTGTGTGCGTATATGTGTGTGCGTGTTTGTGCAACACAAACAGTAACAAGAACAGCACAAACACCAAGTCAAGGAGCCACACCTTCAATAAACCACAAAAGCAACAAACCACACCTTCAATAAATCACACCTTCAATAAACCACACCACCTTCAATAACCGACACCTTCAATAAGCCACACCCTCCTTCAATAAACCACATCTTCAAAAAACCTCATCTTCAAAAAACCACACCCCCTTCAATAAACCACACCTCATTCAACAAACCACACCTTCAATAAACCACACCTCATTCAACAAACCACACCTTCAATAAACAACACCTCGTACAATAAACCACACCAAATTCAATAAACCACACCTTCAATAAACCACACCACCTTCAATAAACAACACCTCCTTCAATAAACCACACCCCATTCAATAAACCACACCACCTTCAATAAACCACCCCTCCGTCAATAACCACACCTCCTTTAATAAACCACACATTCAATAAACCACACCTCCTTCAATAAACCACACCTTCAATAAACATCTTCAATAAAACACACCTTCAATTAATCACACCTTTAATAAACCACACCTTTTTCAATAAACAACACCTTCAGTAAACCACACCTCCTTTAATAAAAAAACTTTCAATAAAACAAACCTCCTTCAATAAACCACACCTTCAATAAACACCACCTCCTTTAATAAACCACACTTCCTTCAATAAACCACACCTCCTTTAATAAACAACACCTTCAATAAACCACACTTCCTTTAATAAAACACACCTCTTTCAATAAACCACACCTTTAATAAACCTCTTAAAAAACACACCTCCTTTAAGAATCCACACCACTTTTAATGAACCACACCTCCTTTAGTAAACCACACCTTTAATAAACCTCTTAAAAAACACACCTCCTTTAAGAATCCACACCACTTTTAATGAACCACACCTCCTTTAGTAAACCACACCTTTAATAAACCACACCTTTAATAAAATACCTTTAATAAACGACACCTTTAATAAACCACACCTTCAATAAACTACACCTTTAATAAACCTCACCTTTTCTAATAAACCACACCTTTAATAAACCTCATCTTTAATAAACCACACCTTAATTAAACCTCATCTTTAATAAACCATACCTTCAATAAACCACACCTTTTGTACACCACACCGTTAATAAACCACACTTTTAATAAACCACACCTTCAATAAACCCCTTTAATAAACCACACCTTCAATAAACCACCCTTTTAATAAACCACACTTTTAATAAACCACACCTTCAATAATACCACACTTTTAATAAACCACACCTTCAATAAACCACTTTTAATAAACCACACCTTCAATAAACTACACCTTTTGTAAACCACACCGTTAATAAACCACACCTTTAATAAATCACATCTTCAATAAACCACACCTTTAATAAACCACACCTTCAATAAACCTCATCTTTAATAAACCACACCTGCAATAAACAACACCTCTTTTAATGAACCACACGTCCTTCAATAAACCACACCTTCAATAAACCACACCTTTAATAAATCACACATCCTTCAATAAGCACCACCTCAATAAACCACACCTTCAATAAACCACACCTCCAATAAACCACACCTCCAATAAACCACACCTTCAATAAACCACACCTTAAATAAACCACACCTCCAATAAACCACACCTTCAATAAACCACACCTTCAATAAACCACACTTTCAATAAACCACACCCTTCAATAAACCACACCTTTTTTAATAAACCACACCTTTTTAAATCACACCTCTTTCAATAAACCATACCTCCTTCAATAAACACCGCTTTTAATAAACCATATTTTTTTCAATAACCACACCTTTTTCAATAAACCACACCGTTTTAAATCACACATCGTTCAATAAACCACACCTGAAATAAACAACACCTCTTTTAATAAACCACACCTACTTCAATAAACCACACGTCCTTCAATAAACCACACCTCCAATAAACCACACCTCCATCAATAAACCACACCTCCATCAATAAACCACACCTCCATCAATAAACCACACCTCCATCAATAAACCACACCTTTAATAAATCACATCCTTCAATAAGCACCCTCAATAAACCACACCTTCAATAAACCACACCTCCAATAAACCACATTCAATAAACCACACCTTTTTAAATCACACCTTCAATAAACCACACCTTCAATAAACAACACCGCTTTCAATAAACCACACCTCTTTCAATAAACCACACCTCTTTCAATAAACCATACCTTTTTCAATAAACCACACCTCTTTCAATAAACCACACCTCTTTCAATAAACCACATCTTTTTCAATAAACCACATCTTTTTCAATAAACCACACCTTCAATAAACCACACCTTCAATAAACAACACCTTTTTCAATAAACCACACCTTCAATAAATCACACCTTTAATAAACCACACCTTCAATAAACCACACCTTTAATAAACCACACCTTCAATAAACCATGCCTCCTTCAATAAACCACATCTTCAATAAACCACACCTTCAATAAACCACACCGCTTTCAATAAACAACACCTCTTTCAATAAACCACACCTATTTCAATAAACCATACCTTTTTCAATAAACCCACATCTTTTTCAATAAACCACACCTCCTTTAATAAACAACACCTCCTTCAGGAAGACTTCCTGTGCACATTACTTCCCGTCCGTGTTGTGGTCCGTGTAGGAGGTCAAGGAGAGAGGTGGGAGGGAGGGGGTAAGAGACGTGGTGCTGGGGTCAACGACACGTCTGGGGGCATGGCAGCTTACCTTCAAATAACGTTCCTCAGCACTGACGTACACACACACTCCTTTAGTATCCTTCCAGGGGGCGGCGGTACACACACAAATACACACACACGCACACACGCGCGCACACAGCACTAGTTAGGCCTCCTGGGGGCGGGGTGTACACACGAGCACTATAGCGGGTGATGTAGCACTGGTGGTGCGGGAGGTGAGGCTGGGGGTGCTACAGCGGGCGCAGCACACGTCCTCTCGCCCTCACACACAACATTTCACTTAGTTAAGACCTGCTCAGTGCTCAGGGAATTCCTGCATGAGCCGCCCGCTCGTCGCTGTGACGTCACACTACCGTGACGACACACCTGACGAGCTAACACACACACACACCCAAGATAATACCCACCCTCCTGCCACTAGTATAACCTCTCTCCGCCTATACTCACCTCCTGTATGCATAGCATACAAATATACACAGCTAAAAAGCTACGTAAGCAAATTGGAGATAGGGATAAACGCCTTAAAATGGAATATAACTGGAGAGGGGTGTCCGGCAACGGTTTGGGAGACGCCATATAAGGGGCTGGAGGCGGGGCCTGCCTGCGAGTATTTTCTCATGGCAGTCATTCACCCCACTGCGGCAGTCACCTCTCAGCCTCCACTAGTACAACACCTCTGCTGCCATCACCCACGGCAAGCACCCACAACGATCTCCTTCCCTCCTCACCCACGGGAAGATGTTTTCTGAGGGCGTGAGGTTGGCGGGGGAGAGGGAGGCCAGGGACGGGAGGGTGTAAATATAGACCCGCCTGCCGCCCTGCCACCACCAGTGAGCATGGTTGACCATCACCACCCAGCACCCACTGACACCACCAGCTCTTCCATCACCACCCAGCACCCTCTGACACCACCAGCTCTTCTACCACCACCCAGCACCCTCTAACACCACCAGCTCTTCCACCACCACCCAGCACCCTCTGACACCACCAGCTCTTCCACCACCACCCAGCACCCTCTGACACCACCAGCTCTTCCACCACCACCCAGCACCCTCTGACACCACCAGCTCTTCCACCACCACCCAGCACCCTCTGACACCACCAGCTCTTCCACCACCACCCAGCACCCTCTGACACCACCAGCTCTTCCACCACCACCCAGCACCCTCTGACACCACCAGCTCTACCACCACCACCTAGCAGTCACTAACACCACCAGCTCTACCATCACCACCATCCAGCAGCCACTGACACCAGCTCTACCACCACCACCCAGCAGCCACTGACACCACCAGCACTACCACCACCACCCAGCAGCCACTGACACCACCAGCTCTACCACTACCACCACCCAGCACCACTGACACCACCAGCTCTACCACCACGACCCAGAAGCCACTGACACCACTAGCTCTACCACTACCACCCTGCAGCCACTGACACCACCAGCACTACCACCACCACCCAGCAGCCACTGACACCACCAGCTCTACCACTACCACCACCCAGCACCACTGACACCACCAGCTCTACCACCACGACCCAGAAGCCACTGACACCACCAGCTCTACCACCAACACTAACAGCTGTAGGACCGACACCATCTGGCACCAACAGCTGTAGCACCATCAATCACCGTCACAACTGTCACCATCACAACTGTCATCACTTCATCTGTCATCACTACAACTGTCATCACAATTGTTACCACAACTGTCACCACTACAACTGTTACCATCACAACTGTTACCACAACTGTCACCACTACAACTGTCACCATCACAACTGTCACCACTACAAGTCACCACAACTGTCACCACTATAAGTCACCATAACTCACCACTACAAGCCACCATCACAACTGTCACCACTACAAGTCACCATCACAACCGTCACCACTACAAGTCACCATCACAATTGTCACCACTACAACTGAAACCATAACTGTCACCATCACAATTGTCACCACTACAACTGAAACCATAACTGTCACCATCACAACTGTCATCACCACAACTGTCACCAATACAACTGTCATCACCACAACTGTCACCAGCGCAACTGTCACCATCACAACTGTCACCATCGCAACTGTCACCGTCACAACTGTCACCGTCACAAATGTCATCACTACAACTGTCACCACTACAAGTCACCATCACAACTGTCACCACTAAAACTGTCACCATCACAACTGTCACCACTACAAGTCACCATAACTGTCACCACTACAAGTCATCATCCCAACTGTCACCACTACAAGTCACCATCACAACTGTCACCACTACAACTTTCACCATAACTGTCACCACTACAAGTCACCATCACAACTGTCACCGTCACAACTGTCATCACTACAACTGTCACCATCACAACTGTCATCACTACAACTGTCACCGTCACAACTGTCACCATCACAACTGTCACCACTACAACTGTCATTACAACTGTCACCATCGCAACTGTCGCCATCACAACTGTCACCACTACAACTGTCATCACCCCAACTGTTACAATCGCAACTGTCACCATCACAACTGTTACCACAACTGTCAACACAACAACAGTCATCACAATCACCATCACAACTCTCACCATTACAAGTCACCACAACTGTCACCGTCACAACTGTCATCACTACAACTGTCACCACTACAACTGTCACCACTACAATTGTCACCACTACAACTGTCACCACTACAATTGTCACCACTACAACTGTCACCACTAGAACTGTCATCAGCACAACTGTCATCACTACAATTGTCACCATCACAACTGTCATCACTACAATTGTCACCATCGCAACTGTCACCATCACAACTGTCACCATCGCAACTGTCACCGTCACAACTGTCACTATCACAACTGTCACCGTCACAACTGTCATCACTACAACTGTCATCACTACAACTGTCACCACTACAACTGAAACCATAACTGTCACCATCACAACTGTCATCACCACAACTGTCACCAATACAACTGTCATCACCACAACTGTCACCATCGCAACTGTCACCATCACAACTGTCACCCTCGCAACTGTCACCGTCACAAATGTCATCACTACAATTGTCACCGTCACCATCACAACTGTCACTACTACAATTCACCATCACAACTGTCACCACTAAAACTGTCATCATCACAACTGTCACCACTACAAGTCACCATAACTGTCACCACTACAAGTCATCATCCTAACTGTCACCATTACAAGTCACCATCACAACTGTCACCACTACAACTTTCACCATAACTGTCACCACTACAAGTCACCATCACAACTGTCACCGTCACAACTGTCATCACTACAACTTTCACCATAACAACTGTCATCACTACAACTGTCACCGTCACAACTGTCACCATCACAACTGTCACCACTACAACTGTCATTACAACTGTCACCATCGCAACTGTCGCCATCACAACTGTCACCACTACAACTGTCATCACCACAACTGTCACAATCGCAACTGTCACCATCACAACTGTTACCACAACTGTCAACACTACAACAGTCATCACAACTCTCACCATTACAAGTCACCACAACTGTCACCGTCACAACTGTCATCACTACAACTGTCACCACTACAACTGTCACCACTACAATTGTCACCACTACAACTGTCACCACTAGAACTGTCATCAGCACAACTGTCATCACTACAACTGTCATCACTACAATTGTCACCATCGCAAATGTCACCATCACAACTGTCACCATCGCAACTGTCACCATCACAACTGTCACCATCGCAACTGTCACCGTCACAACTGTCACCATCACAACTGTCACCGTCACAACTGTCATCACTACAATTGTCACCATCACAACTGTCACCGTCACAACTGTCATCACTACAACTGTCATCACTACAACTGTCATCACTACAATTGTCACCATCACAACTGTCACCACTACAACTGTCATCACACATACCCAAAGCTCGCCCTCAAGCTGCTAGCAAATTCACTGACCTCTTGAAGAAAGTTAACGATGCTCCAGCAAACAACACCCTGACACAACCTCCTGGCTGCCCCACCAGGGAGGGACTCGTCCCTACCAATATCTGTTATTAGGGCAATAAATGCATTTACTATAGATGATTATTAATTTCTAAAATATATATATATATATATATATATATATATATATATATTCATTGTTTTCTATTTTTCACTGTTTTTTTCAGTGATTATTCATAATTTTAGTAGTCATTCTATAATTTATTCCTTTTGTGTGTTCTTGCAATTCCAACAGATTGATAATTGATAATTTAGTGTTCTTCATATTTTTTTTATATTGTCATAATTCTTGTGTTCTGTTTATTTTATCTTTATCATCTATTATTCAACATTTTTATATAATTTCTTATCTGCCACATTTGATTTTTTATATTAATGTAATATTATTGATAAGGTAAGAAAAGGACCACAATGGAAATAAGTCACTTTGACTATTTTGGTTCTCCCAGGTTCTCTACACACATGCTGCTGTGTATGATAATCTATGTAATTATTTGTGTATACCGGAATAAACTTACACCACAACTGTCACCATCACAACTGCTACCATCACCACAGCTGTCACCACTACAACTGTATTGCGCTCCCTAAAAGGGACAAAATATATATAATGAACATTTGATGTATATTGTCTTCCATATAATTTTATATTGCCGATATTTTCATTAATAGCTAAAATGGAAATATCTTGTTTTATATTAGTATTTGACTTATTATATTAGCTATGTATGTAGGTAGGATGCAATATATTACACTTCTCACTATGTTCGCTGTTGAAGAGTTGTGATTGGCTGTCCGCCGTCGCAAACTGCCTTGCTAACTACCGCTCGCTTGTTTGTGTCAGGCGGTACCTCACACTTGCTGGAAAAGCACGGGCGAGTCACTTGATCTCACCTGATGTGAGGCTGGTAGTCGAGAAATCTCTCTCTCTCTACAGCTGGTCATCGCTCGACCAGCACCTCTCTCTCCATCCCTCCAGGGATCTCTCTTGTCTCTGCTGTTTGTTCGTTATTTAGACTGTTTTGGTAGAGTATGGTTTCGCTGGTGAGTCGAAACATACTTCTTGTAACTCTGTTCACAGAGCTTTGTTCAGACTTAAGTGTTTTTTGACGTTTTGCTGAGATTGTGTCATAATAACACTCTAAGTCAACCCAGGTCCCAAGCTAAAGCTGCTGACCACAACTGTCACCATCACAAATACCACCATCACAACTGCCATCACAACTGTCACCATCACAGTCATCACAACTGTCATCACCACATCTGTCATTACAACTCTCACCATCACACCTGTCATCACTACAACTGTCATCAAAACTTTCACTGCTACAACAGTCACCATCACAACTATCACCGTCACAACTGTCATCACCACAATTGTCACCCTCACAACTATCATCACTGAACCTGTTACCATCCAAACTGTCATAACTGTCACCATCACAACTCACCACCACACCTGCCACCATAACAATCGTCATGACTACAACTGTCATGACACCAGTACAGCTGTCACCATCACAAATGTCACCATCACAAATGTCACCATCACAAATGCCACCATCACACACGATCACCATCAAAACTATCGCCATGCATGTCACTATCACAAGTGCCACCAATACAACTGACACCACCACCACGACTGTCACCAAAACTGTCACCATCACTACTGTCACCATTACAACTGTCACCACTACAAATAACACCATCACAACTTTCACCATCATTGTCATCACCACAAATACCACCACTACAACTGTCATCACCACAACTGTCAACATCACAAATATCATCACAACTGTTATCACAACAACTGTCATCACAACCGTCACCATCACAAGTCATCACAACTGTCGCCATCACAATTGTCATCATAACTTCACTACAATTGTCACCATCACAACTGTCACCATCTCAATTGTCATCACCACAACTATCACAGCAGCTGTCACCACAACTCATCACTACAACTGTCATCACCATGAGGCCTGGTCACAGACCGGGCCGCGGGGGCGTTGACCCCCAGAACTCTCCAGGTAAACCACAACTGTCAATATCACAACTGTCACCACTACAACTGTCACAACCACAACTGTCACCACTACAACTGTCACCATCACAACTGTCACCATCACAATTGTCATCACAACTGTCACCATCACAATTGTCATCACAACAGTCACCATCATAACTGTCACCGTCACAACAGTCACCATTACAACTGTCACCATCACAACTGTCAGTCACAAATGTCACCACTACAACTGTCACCACCACAACTCACCATCACAACTGTCTCCATCACAAATGTCACCACTACAACTGTCTCCATCACAACTGTCAGTCACAAATGTCACCACTACAACTGTCAACACCACAATTGTCACCATCACAACTGTCACCATCACTACTGTCATCACTACAACTGTCACCATCACAACTGACACCGGTACAACTGTCACCATCACAAATGACACCGGTACAACTGTCACCATCACAACCGTCAAGACTACAAGTGTCACCATCACAACTGTCCCCATCCCAAATACCAGTACAACTGTCACCATCACAACTGCCACCGTCACAACTGCCACCATCACAACTGTCAACATCATAACTGTGAATCCATGCTGAGTATCATTAATCAAATTATGGTTATCTAGATGGCTTCTAATAATATCAGCTATACAATTGAGGTCAGGCTTATTGGGCGGTAATTTGACAGTAGTGACTTGTCCCCTGCTTTAAAAATAGGAATTACATTAACCATCTTCCACATATCAGACACTACACCTGTTTGAAGAGATAAATTAAAAATGTTAGATATTGGTTCACAGAGTTCCATTTTGCATTCCTTAAGAACCCTTGCAAAAAGCTCATCAGGACCCGGCGATTTATTTTGTTTCAGTCGGTCTAGTTGTTTCATAAGCATTTCGCTAGTGACTGTGATATTACATAATTTATCTTCTTCTGGGCCTCTGTAAAAATTAATTACTGGGATATTATTAATGTCTTCCTGTGTGAAAACCGAGAGAAAATAATTATTAAAAATAGAGCACATATCATTCTCCTTGTCAGTAAGATGCCCAAAGTTATTTTTAAGGGGACCTATCTTATCCCTAACTTTTGTTCTATAAACCTGGAAAAAACTTTTTGGGTTAGTTTTTGAATCCCTAGCAAATTTAATTTCATAGTCCCGTTTAGCTTTTCTTATTCCCTTTTTAACGTCCCTCTTAATGTCAGTATACTGATTTATAAGATGACCCTCACCTCTTTTTATGCGCCTATAAATTCCTTTCTTCTGCCCTAAAAGATATTTGAGCCTATTATTCATCCATTTTGGGTCATTTCTACTTGATCTAATTTCTTTATACGGGATAAATGTTCTTTGGGCAGCCTGTATAGTGTTAAGAAAACTGTCATATTGATACATCTCTTCGTTACCCCAGTCCACAGTTGATAAGTGTTCTCTAAGTCCATTATAATCTGCTAAGCGAAAATCTGGGACAATTACTGAATTATCCCTACTATCATACATCCATTCAATGCTAAAGGTAATTGACTTGTGGTCGCTTGAGCCGAGTTCCTCTGTAATTTCTAAATTATTAACAAGGGTTTCCTTGCTTGCCAGAACCAAATCAAGTAGGTTATTTCCCCTTGTAGGTTCTGTTACAAACTGCTTCAAAAAGCAATCCTGAACTACTACTAAAAAGTCGTTAGATTCTAAATTCCCTGTCAAGAAATTCCAATCAATCTGACTAAAGTTAAAGTCCCCTAGAATTACTACGTTATCATGCCTTGTGGCCTTAACAATTTCCTCCCAAAGTAGTCTCCCTTGTTCCCTATCTAAGTTTGGAGGACAGTAAATCATGCCTAAAACCAATTTTTCACACCCCTCTGAAAATTTTATCCAGACAGACTCTGTATGTGTTAATTCAGACTTTTTACCCGTTTTTATGCAACAATTTAAATGATCACGGACATAGAGTGCCACCCCACCCCCTTTCCCGATACTTCTGTCTACTTGGAACAATTTAAAACCCTGAATGTGACATTCGGCAGGCAAGTCTCGATTTTTCATATTAAACCATGTCTCAGTTATTGCAAAAAATCACTATTACCCGTACTTGCAACTAATCTCAACTCGTCCATCTTATTCCTAGCACTACGACTATTGGTGTAATATATATTTAAAGACCCTCCTTTCTCTTTACCCTTCCTGCTCATCTCTGTTTTTCTACTATACCTATTACTGTCCTTGTCATCTAGTGTCACTAGCTTTCCACTATCCACCTTATTCTGCCTATTACTAGTTCTCCTAGAACTTATAATATTACTACACTGGGCCTTCTCTGTTTTCCCCCCAAAACCCATACCACTAATTATTTCTAGTTTAAAGCCCTAACAGCTCCCTCCACTGCAGTTGCTAGTGCCCCCACCCCAGACCTGGATAAGTGAACCCCATCCCTGGCATACATGTCATTTCTGCCATAGAAGAGGTCCCAGTTGTCAATGAATGTTACTGAATTTTCCTTACAGTATTTGTCCAGCCAGCAATTGACACCAATTGCCCTGGACAGCCATTCATTTCCAACTCCTCTCCTTGGCAAAATACCACATATGACAGGGTTCCCACCCTTCTTCCTAATTATGTCTATTGCTGACCTAAACCTGCTAGTCAGGTCCTCACTCCTACGTCTGCCAACATCGTTGCCTCCAGCACTGAGACAGATAATAGGATTGCTCCCATTACCTCTCATGATGTCCAGACGGCTAACAATATCCTCCATCCCAGCCCCAGGAAAGCAAACCCTCTGTCTCCTACTCCTATCAATCAAACAGAAAGCCCTATCCCTATAATATATATCAATGACCTTGACGAGGGAATTACTAGTGACATGAGCAAATTCGCTGACGACACGAAGATAGGTAGGATAATTGATTCAAACATAGATGCCATAGAACTTCAGGAAGATTTAGACAAATGTAATTCGTGGTCAGAAAAGTGGCAGATGCAGTTCAATACAGATAAATGCAAGGTACAGAAGCTTAGGAGTGTCCATAACCCAAGCACTTATAAGTTAAATAACGTAGAACTTAGCCATACAGATTGCGAGAAGGACTTGGGGGTGATGGTAAGCAGCAGCCTTAAACCAAGACAGCAATGCCTAAGCGTACGTAATAAGGCAAATAGATTACTGGCATTTATATCAAGAAGTGTAAGAAACAGAAGTCCAGAGGTTATATTACAGCTTTATACATCATTAGTAAGGCCTCACCTAGATTACGCAGCTCAGTTCTGGTCTCCATATTACAGAATCGACATAAATTCATTTGAAAACATTCAGCGTAGAATGACTAAATTAATACATAGCATTAGAAATCTTCCTTACGACGAAAGATTGAAGACCCTTAAATTACATTCACTTGTAAGACGTAGAATGAGGGGAGACATGATCGAGGTATACAAGTGGAAAATGGGTATTAACAAAGGGGATATAAATAAGGTCTTGAGGATATCTCTCCAAGAGAGAACCCGCAATAATGGATTCAAGTTAGATAAGTTTAGATTTAGAAAGAATATAGGAAAGTATAACCGCTGGATTTCTGTTGCTTACACTTCTTGATATAAATCCCAGTAATCTATTTGCTTTATTTCTTACGCTTAGGCATTGCTGACTTGGTTTGAGGTTGCTGCTTACCATAACCCCCAAATCCTTTTCGCATTCTGTACGGCTGAGTTCAACATTAAGCTGATAGGTGCTAGGGTTATGAACATTCCCGAGCTTTAGAACTTTGCATTTATCTACATTGAACTGCATCTGCCATTTTTCTGACCAGGAATTGAGTTTGTCTAAATCCTCCTGAAGTTCCGTGACATCTACGTCTGAATCGATTATCCTACCTATCTTCGTGTCATCAGCGAATTTGCTCATAACACTAGTAATTCCCTCGTCAAGGTCATTTATATATATTATAAACAACAATGGGCCCAAAACCGATCCCTGTGGAACGCCACTTGTTACAGATCCCCACTCCGATTTAACCCCATTTATGCACACCCTCTGCTTCCTATTGGTGAGCCATGACTCGATCCATGAAAACACTTTACCACCCATGCCGTGAGCAGCCACTTTCTTTAACAGTCTCTGATGTGGTACTCTATCAAAAGCCTTACTAAAATCCAAATATACAATATCGAATTCTTTATCATGATCAACTGCCTCAAAAGCCTTACTGAAAAAAGTTAATAAATTAGTTAGGCAGGAACGGCCCCTGGTGAATCCATGTTGAGTATCATTAATCAAATTATACCTATCGAGATGGCTTCTTATGTTATCAGCTATAATCGACTCTTAATAATTTGCCTACAATTGATGTTAGACTTATTGGGCGGTAATTTGATGGTAACAACTTGTCCCCTTCTTTAAAAATAGGAATTACATTAGCCATCTTCCACGTATCAGACACTACACCTGTTTGAAGAGATAGGTTAAAAATGTTTGTTAAGGGTTCACAGAGTTCCATTTTGCATTCCTTAAGAACCCTTGAAAAAAGCTCATCAGGACCTGGCGATTTATTTTGCTTCAAACGGTCTATCTGTTTGATAACCCTTTCGCTAGTGACTGTGATACTACATAATTTATCTTCTTCAGGCCCACTAAAATACCTAATTCTTGGGATATTATTAGTGTCTTCCTGAGTGAAAACCGAGAGAAAATAATTATTAAAAATAGAGCACATTTCATTCTCTTTGTCAGTAAGATACCCATAATTATTTTTAAGGGGACCTATCTTATCTCTAACTTTTGTTCTATACACCTGGAAAAAACTTTTTGGGTTAGTTTTCGAATCCCTAGCAACTTTAATTTCATAGTCCCGTTTAGATTTTCTTATCCCCTTTTTAACGTCCCGCTTAATGTCAATATACTGATTCATAAGATGACCCTCACCTCTTTTGATACGCTTATAAATTCCTTTCTTCTGCCCTAAAAGATATTTGAGCCTATTATTCATCCATTTTGGGTCATTTCTATTCATCAAATTTCTTTATATGGGATAAATGTTCTTTGTGCAGCATGTATAGTGTTCAGAAAACTGTCATATTGATAGCTCTCTTCATTACCCCAGTCCACAGATGATAAGTGTTCTCTAAGTCTATTGTAATCTGCTAAGCGAAAATCTGGGACTGTTACTGAGTTATCCCTACTATGAAACTTCCATTCAATGCCAAAGGTAACTGATTTGTGGTCGCTTACGCCGAGTTCCTCTGTAATTTGTAAATTATTAACAAGGGTTTCCTTGTTTGCCAGAACTAAGTCAAGCAGGTTATTTCCCCTTGTAGGTTCTGTCACAAACTGCTTCAAAAAACAATCTTGAACTACTTCTAAGATTCTAAATTCCCAGTCAAAAAATTCCAATCAATCTGACTAAAGTTGAAGTCTCCCAGAATAACTACGTTATCGTGCATTGTGGCCTTAACAATTTCCTCCCATAGTAGTCTCCCTTGGTCCCTATCTAAGTTTGGGGGACGGTATATCACACCTAAAATCAATTTTTCATGCCCCTCTGAAACTTCTATCCAGACAGACTCTGTATGTGTTATTTCAGACTTTATTCCCATTTTTATGCAACAGTTCAAGCGATCTCGGACATACAGTGCCACTCCACCCAACTTCCCGAAACTTCTGTCTACTTTGAACAATTTAAAACCCTATATATGACATTCAGCAGGCATGTCCCTATTTTTCGTATTGAACCACGTCTCAGTTATGGCAAATACATCAATGTTACCTGCACTTGCAACTAATCTCAAGTCGTCCATCTTATTCCTAGCACTACGACTATTTGTATAATACACTTTTAAAGACCCTCCTTTCTCTTTACCCTTCCTGCTCCTTTCTGTTTTTCCACTATACCTATTACTGTCCTTGTTATTGTTAAGATTTTTTATATCAAAGCCTAGATCTATAATTCGACATTCAGTATTTTCCATTTCTAAACCCATACCTCTAACTAATCCTAGTTTAAAGTCCTAACAACACCCTCAACTGAGCTAGCAAGAAAATCCACACCTGCCCTGGATAAGTGAACCCCATCCCTGGCATACATGTCATTTCGGCCATAGAATTGGTCCCAGTTGCAAATGAATGGTACTGCATTATCCTTACAGTGTTTGTCCAGCCAGCAATTGACACCAATTGCCCTGGACAGCCATTCATCTCCAACTCCTCTCCTTGGCAAAATACCACATATGACAGGGTTCCCACCCTTCTTCCTAATTATGTCTATTGCTGACCTATACCTGCTAGTCAGGTCCTCACTCCTACGTCTGCCAACATCGTTGCCTCCAGCACTGAGACAGATAATAGGATTGCTCCCATTACCTCTCATGATGTCATCCAGACGGCTAACAATATCCTCCATCCCAGCCCCAGGAAAGCAAACCCTCTGTCTCCTACTTCTATCTTTCAAGCAGAAGGCCCTATCCATGTACCTAATTTGACTATCCTCAACAAGAACAATGTTCTTACCTTCCTTGGTGTCTTTCGTGATGTTCCCAGTAGTCGACTCACATTCTTCGGATAACATGGAGAATCGGTTCGATGTTTCCACAACAGATTCCTTGTTCTTCGTTGATTCTACCTCTCCATCCATCCTCTTGATCTTTAACTTTGTCCCATGCATTCCAGCCACTGTCCAGGTTCCTTTCTTGGCTTGAGGATTCTCAAGAGGAGGATTACTACGAATCCTCTTGTTTTCCTCATTCAGTCGCTGTATCTCAATCTTAGCTACCCTCAGTTCTTCCTTCAGCTGCTGGTAGAGTAGCTCAAGAGAGGACATCTTCAGATTCACAGAGAGCACACAAGACACGTCTTCACCGAGTTAAGTCACATAAGAGGTGACTCTCACACTTCGATAATACGGACAACTTAAGTTTTTGCAAACTTATTCATCGAGATGTGATCTTGTTATGACCACTGGCTGTGACCTGACTGGCTCAGGTAAGCCGAGTGAAACCTAACAGTGACCAAAGCATTATTGAAATCTACAAAGACACGAACTTCGAGACACTAAGTAAATTTATGACTCCTCCCAATAAGAGACCAGCAAACTTTGTGAAGATGAGTCGAGATACCAATAATATAACCTGGATACACTATCAGATACACCGAGATATCAGTAATATAACTTGGATATACTATCAGATACTTCGAGATATCAGTAGTAGGTTGGTAGGTAGTAGGTTGGTAGACAGCAACCACCCAGGGAGGTACTACCGTCCTGCCAGGTGACTGTGAAACAGAAACCTGAAACTGTTTTACATGATGGTAGGATTGCTGGTGTCCTTTTTTCTGTCTCATAAACACGCTGGATAACAGGTATATCTAGTTACTTCTACTTACACTTTAGGTCACACTACACAAGCATGCACATGCATATATATATATACACACATCTAGGTTTTTCTTCTTTTTCTTAATACCTCTTGTTCTTTTTATTTTTTCTATTGTCCATGGGGAAGTGGAAAAGAATCTTTCCTCCATAATCCATGCGTGTCGTATGAGGCGACTAAAATGCCGGGAGCAATGGGCTAGTAACCCCTTCTCCTGTACACATTTACTTAAAAAGAGAAGAAGAAAAACTTTATAAAACTGGGTTGTTTGAATGTGCGTGGATGTAGTGCAGATGATAAGAAAGAGATGATTGCTGATGTTATGAATGAAAAGAAGTTAGATGTCCTGGCCCTAAGCGAAACAAAGCTGAAGGGGGTAGGCGAGTTTCAGTGGGCAGAAATAAATGGGATTAAGTCAGGAGTATCTGAGAGAGTTAGAGCTAAGGAAGGGGTAGCAATAATGTTGAAGGATCAGTTATGGAAGGAGAAGAGGGAATATAAATGTGTAAATTCAAGGATTATGTGGATTAAAATAAGGGTTGGATGCGAAAAGTGGGTCATAATAAGCGTGTATGCACCTGGAGAAGAGAGGAGTGTAGAGGAGAGAGAGAGATTTTGGGAGATGTTAAGCGAATGTATAGGAACTTTTGAACCAAGTGAGAGAGTAATTGTGGTAGGGGACCTAAATGCTAAAGTAGGAGAAACATGTAGAGAGGGTGTGGTAGGTAAGTTTGGGGTGCCAGGTGTAAATGATAATGGGAGCCCTTTGATTGAACTTTTGTATAGAAAGGGGTTTAGTTATAGGTAACACATATTTTAAGAAAAAGAGGATAAATAAGTATACAAGATATGATGTAGGGCGTAATGACAGTAGTTTGTTGGACTATGTATTGGTAGATAAAAGACTGTTGAGTAGACAGAAACCTGAAACTGTTTTACATGATGGTAGGATTGCTGGTGTCCTTTTTCTGTCTCATTAAAAGCTGGATAACAGGTATATCTAGTTACTTCTACTTTTCACTTTAGGTCACACTACACAAGCATGCACATGCATATATATATATACACACATCTAGGTTTTTCTTCTTTTTCTTAATACCTCTTGTTCTTTTTTTTTTTTTTATTGTCCATGGGGGGAAATGGGAAAAAATCTTTCCCCCCATAATCCATGCGTGTCGTATGGGGGACTAAAATGCCGGGGGCAATGGGCTAGTAACCCTTCTCCTGTACACATTTACTTAAAAAGAAGAAGAAAAAATTT